>CM033647.1:139360907-139391837 GCA_019512145.1 Engystomops pustulosus | reverse complement strand
CCGATGGTGACCACTTGTCCCCAATATAGGGCCTCCTATAACCATGAGAAAGATCCATTGCGGTTAATAATTGACCTTATAAGGGCACTCTAAAAAATTGCATCAGGCTTCTAAAGCGCAGAGATATTCTTACTGATTATAGATGATCATACAGAATACTTGCAAAGACCAGACATGATTATTAGCATTTACTGCATGTTCCAGCAAGATCTTGAAGGTCCTGTCTCTGTATAGTATTCAGCATCAGAAAAATCATAAATCATCATCATCAATTATACCTTGATTGCAAAGTTGCTCCTGTCAGTTAATAGCACACAACAATGCTCATCACAGTGAAACGCTCACAATAATTTGTGAATCAGAAAAGGTGTGTTGTCAGTGAACAGCATGCTGTTATGCAAGGATCAGAACCGTGTTTTGTCAGCTAAAAGCATGCAGTAATATGTAATTCAGATTTTTTAAAGTTTCGTTGTCTGCGCACTAATACGTGGATCATAAAAGTTGTTGTCTGTGAATAGCAGTAATACCTTGATTGTAGACATTGGCCATATTGGTGCTGGTGGTGGAGATGGAGCTGGTGGTTCACGGAGAGGATGTGCAGGGGGAAGGGGTGATGATGAGGTCCCAGACCCGACATTGATGGACTGCAGTGATACTTCATACAAAGAGGTGGTGACACCATACCTCCACCACACGTGCAGACTATCAGATATCCACAAAAGCACTATGTGATGCAAAATATCTAAGATATCAAGATATTTTGCATCACATATAGTGCTTTTGAGGATATCTGATTGTCTGAATAAGTGGGTGTGAACATCCATAGTGCCTTTAAAAGCTGTGACATCATTTTTTTGTAATCATATGTTTTTATTATTTTGTTTATGTTATTATTACAAGTATAAAAGTTTGTTTTTTCCCCCTAGCCCATTGTGGCCAGAGCAACTGCCTGTTATTCCCAACACTTTTAAGCCCTCTAGCCCCATTTTTGGGTGTTAAAACTTGGGTCGCCATTGATTTCAATGCGATTTGTGTTCAGCTTGAAGTCCAAGCCCAAACTGAATTATATTGCAGAATTCGGAAGAACCTATCAAACCCGAATTTTAACTAACCTACTCATTTCTAGTCATTGACTACATACAACAGGGAAGAACATTTTACCTACAGACAAGAACATGCCATATAATAATACGTTTCTGTGAAATATCAACGCTCTTCTTCCCTATAATTGTGACTCTAGGACAGCAGGGTCAGACATCAGCCTGCGAACAGTATACAGGATATATATATACTTTCATATTAGGAAACCTCTCACCAATCTGGGGAAGAAGAAGAGAACTCAATGAAGACTGTGAGAACCATCAAGGAGATTAGTAAACGTGTCATTGCCTCTCAATGTCTGTAAAACAAAAGCCATGACTGTTATGTAAGAAGGGGATATAATAGTAATTGTACTGTATAGGATTATATATACATGGCTGCAGTGATAGTGTAGTTCATCATATTCACTTTAAATTATCTGAATTTCAATTTTAGAGACCAAACCATGGCCTAACATGAGGAAAGAAGCTGTATTGTTTTTCTAATAAAACATCATCAAAAGACATGAAACATCATCAAAAGTCTGTTCCAGGGCGATTTGGGACACTTAACCACTGGACTGGTCATTCCTTCTTATCCTGGCTTCACTTGAATGCATCACGAGAGGAGACACAGGAGCTTCAGATGTGAGTTCGACGTGTCTCGTAGGACTCACATCTAGGTAAGTAAAAAAGCTTTTTTTTTCTCCACAGTGTACGCCCCCTTATATGTTATATACAGTGCCCTCTCTTATAGCTTATTTAGTGCCCCCCATTAAATTTTGTAAACTGTGTCCCCTTGCGTCAGATGCTATTGACTATTTTACTACTTTGATATTTTTTCCCTTGCCATAACACAGGTATTGGGACCCACCTGTGGATTCAGCGGTCCACCGATGGGCCACTCCGGGCCTAAAAAAATTACTGATATTGCCAACAGTCCCATATAGCAATAAGCATGGATGAGCAGCACTCTGTTCAAATTGGAAACATGGAACATCCAAGGTCCTAGCCAGACACCTATCACTTTTTCTGTGGAGTAATGATTCTGGTATTTGCTTTAAAACAAAACAACACATTTAGATTATGTAGGTAGCATTTCGATTTCTAGGAAAGGGGGCAAAAGGGGAGGGAAAGATGGGCATTTGTCCAGAGTCCCCCATCCTAAATGGCCGCCTTCCGCTGGACTTCTGATAGAAGAGGTTTTATCTCTCATTTAATACCACTCAGTTGAATGCCGGGTTAAACATGTAATTTCCTGCAGCATGTGAAAACCGGTGGCATCAGAAGATCCATAACCTCCTGGTCTCATGCTGTCTCTCCCCTACATACTCCTCCAATCCTGCAAGGGACTGTGCCATAGTATGGGTTCTGCCAGCATCTTCCTCCCTTTCCTTCACTGTGTTGATTTAGTTGTTGGGACACATAGAGGAGGAAGCAGTGGCAGTACCTACAGAAAGTAAAGTTTATAGTTGTAAAGTTTTCTATCACCAGCCTCCAGTGACCTTATTCTCTGTCTAAGCAGTCCTGATAATGGTGAACCTGCTATCAGGAACCTAGCTAACAGACCCTGATAGACCCTGCAAAGTGACAGGTAAAATTACTTTGTCTGGCAGCTGCTGCACATGTAACAAGAAGTCAGACAGACCAGTGTTCAGACAAGGACATAGAAATACGACAAAGCAATAACCAAATAACCAAACACAAGTCTGAGTCAGGAAAAACAGGGTCACACCAGGAGAGACATGACAAGGAGGAAGAAAGCAAAGTCTGAGAAAAAACGGGTCAAATCCAAGATGGCAGCGACACAAAGAATCATTTAGCGAGAGAATGATTGAATAAACATAGCTGAGGTCGGATACATAGAAAAGCAAAGATAAAGCAGCAGCAAATCAAGAACAAAAAATAGAACTGCAATTACCAGTAACCTTTTATGGAACTGAAGTGCCGAATTTCCCTCACTCCCTCTCTCCTGTAATCAGGATCCATATATGGGCAGATCATAGTACTATTAATAAGTGTGTGGTGCTAACTAATTTTTTTAAATTAATTTAAAACAAGAAAAGGAGGAGGTGTGGGGGTCACAAAATGAGGGGGAGCATGGAACGCCAAATGAGGGGGATATGAGAGTGGTCACAAGATAAGGGGAGATGAGGGGTCACAATATAAAGTTGGTATGAGGGAGCACATTATAAGGGGGTATGAGGAGCAACAATATGAGGAGGAGATGAGAAGTCACAAAATGAGGAGGAGATAAAATCTGCATGTTTTTACCATCATTAATACTGTACTACTACTCTCATCCTGAATATATGAGCACAGAACAGTACTATTTCAATGGCAGGTTGATGGATATAAATGGAAAACTTTTCTTTGATATCTCTCAACATGGATGGTAATTTTAACCCCTTAACGCTCTGCGCCGTAGCTCTACGGCGCAGAGGTATAAGGGAAGTATGAAGAGGGCTCACGGGCTGAGTAACACGTCAGGAAAACGCGAATCGGGCCCTTAGTGAATGACCCCCACTGAGTTCCATTCCAGTCTGAGCGTTTGGGCCAGATGTTCTGGAAATCACACAGTGCAAATTTAATGCCAGTTAGTGGCATCAGACTTGATCCTGGCCTTTAGGCCTAAAGGTGGTAAAACTTAAACAGGAGGCAAGAGTATGTCGACAGCCATCTTGCCTGTGAATTAGCTTTGATGCATTAACAACATTCTGCTTTACGAAGGCCTCAAGGCCATATGTAGCAATAGACTGGATAATCCAATTAAGGTCAATGGGGAATTTTCTTTTTTGTCAAAAGTCTTAAAAATCAAACAGACTCACCTGCCTCATTTCGCAACCACTAAAATAAATCAGGCAAGCCCAAAACCCCAAAAAATAAATTAAAAAAACACGAAACTAGACACATTTTCAGGCTTAAGAGAAATGTTCCATGCATTCTTTTGAACTTCTGCTACCTTTCCCGGAAGGACACCAGGAGAGATATACACCCTATCCACAATCTTATAATACACTACATCTTGTATTGTAATACTGTATGTGATAAAATAAAGTAATTGTTGTAAAAAAAAAAAACTCTTCCAGAATTATCAGCTGTCAGTCCAAGGCTTGGTGACCATTTGCAGAATATAATACTTATTTATGGATTAAAAACGGTGATATGGAAGAATAAAAGTACAAAAAATGCATGTAGGTTTGCTTATATTTATGTAATTATCAAGTTTTTATCTATAGTATAATCAGCGTTGTACGTGTTTCCTGAATACCTGCGCTTTGGGGTCAGTACACTTTTCAGGTATTCCTTGAGGGCTTTGTCGTACAAGTACTTGCTGTACTCGCTGGTAAAAACGCCATCTATATGTCTCTGGACTTTCCTGGAACAGAAGGAAAAAAAAATTAACACGTCATACAATTATCAGTAGGGTCATTACAGGGGCCGCAGAGGGAGGAGTCACACCCAGGACATGGACATGTCATTTTCCCATATGGAGAGACCAGTGCAATAAACCAGTGTCCTCCACAAGTCCATGTGTACCTGGTGGATATCACTACTTCTGCCCATTCTATGATTGTTTAGCATTTTTTGGCAGTTTTACCCATTGTATGCTCTATATCTCATTCACAATAGTCTAGTTGACAACTATTTATAATGAGGTTTCCCATACACTGCACATTGAGAACACATGAGATTATGGTCCCTAACCCTCTGTTAACCGGCCTTCCTTCCCTCTCTAAAAATGTTCTGTACAGTAGAGAGTTATTATCAGTTTAGAAGGAAAGGGAAGAAGGGCTAGAAAAGAGGAGAATATAATACCCTTTTCTCTAAGAATATACAAACAGATTTGCTATTTACTTGTACTATCAGTTTCTACTAAGTTTTAGACACATTTTAGATGATAAGCGACCCCAAAGTGCAGAATTTCGGTCTGTGCTGAATTTGACGGATTCGGTTCCCACAGAACTGGAGCACCAAACAAGTGCCCATGTTTGGGATCCAGGTCAGTGTTCGATAAAAAGCACCAAGCTGCTTGATTGACTGCTGAAGAAGCCAATCAAGCAGCTTCCAGACCCTTATCAACCATGCATGTGATTGGCCAGCCTGCGCATGTGACTCTGCAATATAAAAGCAGGGTCCCATGTCCAGATGTCATTACATACAAGAAAGCTTTCTACTTATCATAGGGTCAGTCATATAGACAAGTACTTCTGAAAAACCAGCAATGGCTCTTTTCAGGTATATAGAGAGGCTCCTATTATTGGGGACAAGTGGAAATCTGAAATAATTGACCTTATAAGGGCACTCTAAAAAATTGCATCAGGCTTCTTAAGCGCAGAGATATTCTTACTGATTATAGATGATTATGCAGAATACTTGCAAAGACCAGACAGGATTATTAGCATTTATTGCATCGTCCAGCAAGATCTTTGAGGTCCTGTCTCTGTATAGTATTAAGCACCAGAAAAATCATAAATCATCATCATCAATTATACCTTGATTCCAAAGTTGCTCCTGACAGTTAAAAGCCCACAGTAATAAGTGGATCAGGAAAGTCCTCATCACAGTGAAAAGCACACATTAATTTGTGAATCAGAAAAGTTGTGTTGTCAGTGAACAGCATGCTGTTATACGAGGATCAGAAACGTGTTTTGTGAAAAGCGCACAATGGTGCATGGATCATAAAAGTTTTGTTGTCTGTGAGATACGCAGATCATAAAAGTTTTGTTGTAAATGAAAATCGTGCAGTAATACATGAATCAGAAGATATTTGTTTCCAGTGAAAACCATGCAGTTTTATGTGAATCAAAAAAGTTTTGTCAGCTTAAAGCGTGCAGTAATATGTAATTCAGAGTTTTTAAAGTTTCCTTCTCTGCGCACTAATAAGTAGATCATAAAAGTTTTGTTGTCTATGAATAGCAGTAATACCTTGATTGTAGACATCGGCCATGGTGGGGCTGCTGATGGTGGAGCTGGTGCTGCACAGAGAGGATGTGCAGGGGGCAAGGGGTGATGTTGAGGTCCCAGACCCGACATTGATGGAAGGCAGTGATACTTCGGACAAAGAGGTGGTGACAACACATCTCCACCATAAGTGCAGACTATCAGAAATCCACAAAAGCACTATATGTCATGCAAAATATTTTATCAAGATTTTTTTTGCATCACATATAGTGCTTCTGACTAAGTGGGTGTGAACATCCAGAGCACCTTTAAATGCAGTAAGAGGAAGGGTTCTTAGGTCCTCTATGTAAATAACTGAATCTGAACACCCAGAGCGCCTTTAACCAGCGTGGCATCATTTTTTATATTATTTATTTTTATTATTTTCTTTATGTTATTTTTATAAGTTTGAAAGTTAGTTTTTTTTCCCCCTAGCCCTTTGTGAGCAGGGCAACTGCCTGTTATTCACTCCATTATTCAGCCCTCTAGCCCCATTTTTAGTGTTAAAACCTCTCACCGATCTTGTAAAGCAGAAGAGAACGCAATGAAGACTGTGATCACCATCAAGGAGATTAGTAAACGTGCCATCGCCTCTTAGTGTCTGCAAAACAAAGGCGTCCATGACTGTTATGTAAGAAGGGGATGTAATAGTAATTGTACTGTATAGGATTATATATACATGGCTGCAGTGATAGTGTAGTTCATCATATTCACTTCAATTTTAGAGACCAAACCATGGCCTAACGTGAGGAAAGAAGCTGTATTGTTTTTCTGATAAATCATCATCAAAAGACATCAAACATCATCAAAAAAAACGTTCCAGGGCGATTTGGGACACTAAACCACTGGACCGGCCATGCCTCCTTATCCTGGCTTCACTTGAATGCATCACGAGGGGAGACACAGGAGCTTCAGATGTGAGTTCCCATGTATCATAGGAGTAAAAAAGCTTTTTTTTCTCTCCACAGTGTACTCCACCTTATATGTTATATACAGTGCCCTCCCTTATAGTTTATATAGTGTGCCCCATTAAATTTTTTATACTGTGTCCCTTTGCGTCAGAGTGCAACATTGATGCTATTGACTATTTTGCTACTTTCTCTTGCCTTAACGCAGGTATTGGGATTCAACGGTCCACCGGTCGGCCACTCCGGGCCTAAAAAAATGACTGATATTGCCAACAGTCCCATAAAGCAATAGGCATGAATGAGCAGCACACAGTTCAAATTGGAAACATAGAGCATCCAAGGTCCTAGCCAGACACCTATCACTTTTTCTGTGGAGTGATGATTCTAGAATTTGCTTTAAAACAAAACAACACATTTAGATTATGTGGGTAGCATTTTGATTTCTAAGACCAGGGCTGGCAAAAAAGGGATGGCAAGATGAGCAATTTCCATGGGTCCCCCATCCTGAATGGCCCCTTCCACTGGACTTCTGAGGGAAGAGATTTTATCTCTCATTTAATACCCCTCAGTTGAATGCCGGGTTGAACATGTAATTTCCTGCAGCATCTGAAAACCTGTGGCATCAGAAGATCCATAACCTGCCTGGTCTCATGCTGTCTCTCCCCTACTTACTCCTCCAATCCTGCAAGGGACTGTGCCATAGTCTGGGTTCTGCCAGCAGCCATCTTCCTCCATTTCCTTCCCTGTGTTCACTTAGTTGTTGGAACACATGGAGGAGGAAGCAGTTACCTACAGAGGAAGCAGTGGCAGTGCCTACAGAAAGTAAAGTTTATAGTTGTAAAGCTTTCTATCACCAGCCTCCAGTAACCTTATTCTCTGTCTAAGCAGTCCTGATAATGGTGAACCTGCTATCAGGAACCTAGCTAACAGACCCTGATAAACCCTGCAAGGTGACAGGTAAAATTACTGTGTCTGGCACCTGCTGGATACTGGAGTGCACATGTAACAAGAAGTCAGACAGACCAGTGTTCAGACAAGGACATAGAAATACGACAAGGCAATAACCAAATAACCAAACACAAGTCTCAGTCAGGAAAAACAGGGTCACACCAGGAGAGACATGACAAGGAGGAAGAAAGAACAAATGACAGCAAAGTCTGAGAAAAAATGGGTCATATCCAAGATGGCAGCGACACAAAGAATCATTTAGCGAGAGAATGATTGAATAAACATAGCTAAGGTCGGATACATAGAATAGCAAAGATAAAGCAGCAGCAAATCAAGAACAAAAAATAGAACTGCAATTACCAGTAACCTTTTATGGAACTGAAGTGCCGAATTTCCCTCACTCCCTCTTTCCTGTAATCAGGATCCATATATGGGCAGATCATAGTACTATTAATAAGTGTGTGGTGCTAACTAATTTTTTAAAATTAATTTAAAACAAGAAAAGGAGGAGGTGTGGGGGGTCACAAAATGAGGGGGAGCATGGAACACCAAATGAGGGGGATATAAGAGTGGTCACAAGATAAGGGGAGATGAGGGGCCACAATATAAAGTTGGTATGAGGGAGCACATTATAAGGGGGTATGAGGAGCAACAATATGAGGAGGAGATGAGAAGTCACAAAATGATGAGGAGATAACATCTGCATGTTTTTACCATCATTAATACTGTACTACTACTCTCATCCTGAATATATGAGCACAGAACAGTACTACTTTCCATCAATGGCAGGTTGATGGATATAAATGGAAAACTTTTCTTTGATATCTCTCAACATGAATGGCAATTTTAAAACAAAAATCAAAAATTCCTGAAACTTTCTAACTTTTTTTGAATAGATTCAAATATGTCACCAAATATATCTTACAAACTTTACAAATACAAAGCTGGGAGAAGTGGTCATGGCTGCCCAGTGAATATGGATGAATACAGTCAGATATGTCACCCATTTGAATGAATTGTGATTACATATTAAATGTGACGAGACCCGAGTAGAAGCAACATCTACTATTACATGGTCACTTTATAATGGTAATATTGCTAGAAAATATAAGAAATATCAGCTCACCAATTCCTGTAGATTCTTGTACACAGTGTTCTGGTGATTCCAAGTGGACCGACGTGCTTCTGACCAGAAAAGGCAAATTTATATAGTTCCATTAAAAATTCCAACAAGTCACATTTAGTCGGGATAAAGCAGGATATCCTCCTTTATCTTGTCTACATGTGACTTATTGGAATTTTAAATGAAATAAAGTAAACTTAGGTGAATTTTGACTACACTTCAGTGGTGCGGGATACTTTGCCTTTCTCAGTTATATTGGGGTATCTGGGAGGGGGCACACCTAATGCTTCTATGCTGAAACCTTTTGCTACAGTGTTTCTATAACTTCTCCCTACAGGGGACATCAATTATTGTGTAAAAGGGGGCACTGTGTGACACTTGGCAGTGTAGTGAGAAGATCACAGTTGCTCCAGCTAGTGTGGCCCCATCAATAGTTAACTGAAAAACTAGTGTAATTTGCATAAAAATGAAAAATGTATTTTCTCTTAAATGACGGATCAGTGGAAAATAGTAAAGATAAGCCCGGAAGCTTAGAAAGTGCCCACCAGGTTGCTGGTTTTACTTGTTCAATTTTAGAGCTGCTCAAGATTTAGGGGCAAATGATCCCCTTTAATAGTGGAGGCTTATTTTATGGTGTTTCATATTCACTTGGATTCTCATAGATTGTAAGCTTTTCTCAGCAGGGTATTCAATCATATTGTATCAATGGTTGTTTTGTTATTCTGAAACAAATAAAGGGAACCTGTCACCAGCAATTGACCTAATAAACCACTACCAGAATATTGTCGAGCAATGTAACACCTTCTAGTTATTGTCTCTTTCATGGTCCTGTGTGGTGGCATCATCCAGAAGAGTGCGAACTTTGAAGTGAGATGTAAATTGAGTCAAGGAGGAGGAGAGTATAACACTGAAGTCAAGGTGGGGATCTCTAAATGCCTCCTCCTTTGTGATTGACATCATGCATCAGACTTCAGGAGATGAAGTTAGTGATGCAGGACCATCAATTACAGTGAAGGCTTTCTGAGGAAGAGAGAGCTTGACTTCAGTGTTAAAATCTCCGCCTCCTTGACTTTATACAACCAATTTACATCTCACTTCAAAGTAGATTTTCTCGATGATTCCACCATACTGGGGTATGAAAGAAACATAATCTGGAAGGTGTTTAGCTGCTTTGTGGTTTATTAGGTCAATGTTTGCTGACAGGTTCCCTTTAATATTTATGTAAATTCTGATTTGGCTGCAGAATATTTTAGCACTAGGTAAATGATATATAATTACTACTAATTTAGAAGGCCCTATAGCTTCTGAAGATACATTGAAGGTCATCTGCTCAAAAGCACCAAATGGTTCTCCTTACACGGTATTATTATATTCTTCCTCTCGTACTTACCACCCTCTTCCCTCCCCTGTCTGCTCAATGCACATGATAGGAAGTAGGGTGGGGGTGGCTGAATGAGTGTGGGGTAGAGAAGATTAACTGGAGGCACAGGTTTCCCCCTGGTAACACTAACCAGGACATCCATGGAACATATAGATCTACCATCCACATTTGCCCTGTGCTTTCAGTTGATTTTGTTACATAAATATGTTACCTGCCATAAAGTCTTTTGTCATGTAAAGTAACTTAGAATTTGAATATTAAACAAGTAGGAAAAAAAATTAAATGCAAGAAGTTTGTACAGTATATTGTGAATATGGAAATATTTCCTGCCGGCCTGTGTGTTACCAGGCCTGAGCTTTTTGCAATATTTCCCTGCTGTTTTCTTAATTTAGGACATTCATAAAAGGATAAAAAAAAAACTCCAATCACTGCAAAACTTTATTAGAAATTAATCACCATAATGCAGAATATATTCATAGCTAGACGCACAATACAGGTGGAAATTATACTACATAAATAGCTTAGAAAATGTGGTGCTTTGCTAACTTTTCAAAGGTGTTGAAGTCTATGGGCACCTTGTTACCTTGTTTTGTTGTGGATTTGCCTCTTAAATGCAAAATGAAAAATTTTTGAATGGCCTCACTAAAAATGTACTTCCAATTTTCTGTTGTATAGTATGTGTAACAGTTTTACATAGAGGGTTATCCTGTTGCTTTGGATAACGTAAAAGACTGGAAGGCACACTGTGGTGGTTAGTGATTTCAGATAAAACAGAAGAGAGTGTAAAAGGGGGAATCAAAAAGAGCAGAAAGACTAAAATTAGTAGTCGGTTATAAACTGAATTTCAGGAGGTCTAAAATAATTAATAGGGATAACAGACTGAAACACAGCCAAACATAGCCAATATTTCCCATGGTTCCAAAGGTTTAGTTAATAGTTTTATAAAGAATTTATTGTGGAATATATCTATCCATAGGAGTCACCTAAGATCTTTATCATCCTTTTTTTTTTCCTTTTTGTCAACTTGATAGATGTATTTTGGATATATCTCTTCTCTGGACATGAGGAATAAGCTAAAGGAATTGTTACATTACAAACTCCCAAAAACCCTTAGAAAAAGATACAGGAAGGTAAAAGGCCAAATGGACTAAATCTTCAGGATTAAAGGCATTGTTCCGGATCTAATGAGAAATTAATACATGATTAGGGAGGTGGGAGCTATAACACATTAAATACCTCATATTCACATCCTCCGGCGCTCCAGTTCTTCCACAGCACCACCAATCACTGCTGGCCTCTGTTTCATTACAAACACAGGCGTTCCCATCCCGGCCCCTGCCATGCCCCTGCTACAGAGTTAGTTTCAGTGTGTAGCAGGCACATGGCAGTAGTGGGGACAGGAAACAGAGGCACTGCAGGTAAACGGGAGCATCAGAGAAGGTGAGTATAAAGTGTTTATACTCTTTTAAGCCCCCTCCCCCATCCGGCCATTTAGAATTTTGAAGATCCTAGATAGTAGATAGTATAAAAGAAATAGAAATTATTTGATTTTGTAATGTAAAGAAATGGCATTTGGGATACATTTCTAAAAAAATTGTAGGGCGGTAATATCCACAAAGAATGGTAGCCCACCAACACAACTACTCCTCCCTATATGTACATGGGGTAAAGCATTATGTTGGCCATTGACCTATTCCATATATGAAGAACATGATTATAGGATTTCATTTCTCATAACATGAAAGTAAACTGGTCTTTTCCTTGTAGAGATAATCCCCTGCGCCATAACCCAACTAGAATTTATATCCTACACAAGTGAACAGCTTGTGGGAAAAAAGTAGTATCTGGAAATCCATTACACAACATAAATGAATATTAATAATGTGGTCACAATAGTCACTTATGCCCTAGAGCTTCCTTTCTTAAAAATTAAATACATAAAACAAACATATTCTTCAAGGTTCTGAAGGAGATGGTGTAAGGGTTGTCAAATGAGTCTGTAGTTTTCTTGGGCAGCTTCTTGGTCAGATACACTGGAAAACATAGAAGGACACACAATAATAATAATTTGAAAGACTAACATTATGTGCTATAACAGTAAAGATGCTACCAACATAAACATCAACTAAACATTTTGGAGGGGTCGGCCACCTATTTTAAATGTTTGGGACTTTGTCACTCTTACTTAATTTATGACAGGTGTCAGTTGAAATAAGGGTCAGGGATGACAGATGTCAACCTGAATACACAGAAACCTACTGTGGAACAAATGTCAGCTGACCACCTGCATGACCACCTATCACCTGCTTCAAACTGAATGATTCATTGTGGGGGATGTATCACGACAGTTATGTCAGTTTTCTGTCTTAAAAAATTCTAAAAAATTTTCCAAATTTGTGACTTTTGACCAACCAACTCGATTTTTTACTTCAGACAACTTACTCCAGATTCATCATATGAATCTAGATTTGGTAGACAGTTTACAGATTGGAAACTTTTTTTGCAATTTTTTAGTCAGAAAAGTCACAACACTCCAGACATTAACAAGTCTTGTGCCAAAATTAAACTGCATTTATCAAGCTGTCACTATAATAAATATGATGTGCAATACACTGGATGAGCTCGAAAGGCACTCCAAAAATAACTGGAGTAATATGCCTGCCTACTGAGTAATTTATTAGGGCTTCTATGACAGGAAACTATGTAGCAATCCACACCAGAGGGTGGGGAACAGTGCACGGCCAGCTGAGGAATGGGTAGGCGGGGGGCATGTCTGCCCTTGTGTCTGCCCACTCGCTGCAGCAAAAGTGCAAATATTTTTATATGCTGCACAGCCCAGGCAACAAATACATCAAGAGGCAGTAGCCCCCCCCCCCCCCCCCCATTGATAAATCTTGCCCATTGACTTCAGCTTCACACAGTTAAAGGGGGAGATTTATCATAAATTTCTGAGGTAAATTTGTTCTAGTTACCATTGGAAACCAATCTGAGCTTGTATTTTATAAACAGCTGTGGGGGAGCGGAAGCTGAGCTCTGATTGGTTGCCATGGGCAACTAGAACAGTTCTTCTCTAAAAGACTTCTGATAAATCTCCCCCTCTAGTATATGTTGTTTCCTTATACAAGATCCTACGAGTGATTATTACAGGCCTGACTTTACATAACCGTACACAAACAGAGGCCATGGTTGTGTGGTGTTGTACCTATGACAAGTAAATTACTAAACAACTTGTTTAGTCAAATTTGTAAATCCCACCGTCAGTCATTCTTACCTTTCACTCGGAAAGTCCTGGTATAGACAATTAGGGCAGACCTCCTCAGATCTTGCATCAAGGTCCTCTAGGTTATCCAGTAAACTCATGTCAGAATTACTACAACGAAAGAATGTGATAACGTAAAGAATCCATCACATACCAGAAACTTTGAACAGGCAGAGTTCTGGTACTGTTCACCTCATGGTTGGCCTTATGGAAGTTGTTGTACCACTCAACACTTTACTACTCCAAAGTCTGGAAATGCAAAGTGCTGCTTATGTTAATTCATTTTTGTCAACTATTCTTGTAGATATTCACTGTAACTTGTTACTTAATTTTCTCAGGATTTGTCGTAGTTTTCATGTTATTAATCCTTAACTTGGAAACTTTTCAAAACTGGGAATCAACGAAACAGTTAAATCAAATTTCAATCCAAAAGTTAAATATTCTGATACAGGCGGTCCCCTACTTAAGAACACCCGTCTTACAGACGACCCCTACTTACAAACGGACATCTGGATGTTGGTAATTTTCTGTACTTAAGCCTGAGGCTACAATGATCAGCTGTAACAGTTATCAAAGGTTTCTATATTGAAGCTTTTTTGTTAATCCTGGTTCTTATCATAATCCAACATTTTCAAAATCCAATTGTCACAGAGACCAAAAAAAATTTGGCTGGAGTTACAATTGTAAAATATACAGTTCCGACTTACATACAAATTCAACTTTAGAACAAACCTACAGAACAGATCTTGCACGTAACCCGGGGACTGCCTGTATTCTGATATATTGTTTCTGTGACCTGTACATTACTAGGTAGCGTCCTGCTTTCGCAGTTAGGTTCCCATTGTCAGTGTGGGTGACAGGGCTATAGGATTCTTCGGGGCTAATCCTGCTCAGAAGCCTGTAGCCGAGCACTCAGAGGAATATGTTGTTTATGTAAAATCTGCCTGCAGCATGGACTATATAACACCCAAATATAATAATTGAGTGTTTTATAAGATAATTGAATATTCCGTAATGCAAATCATCAGAATAAGTTATATTCTGGATTATTTCAGTGCAGAAATAGCACTTGAGATTCTTTTCCCTTTTCCGCCACCTCCATGCCAGGGGGAACATGGATGGGCGTGAAGGGAGGGGCGCAGTTGATCTAACGTTGGGTGCGACCTGCATTCCTTCCCCTCATCTGAGTACTTGCTGCAGCCACCAAATATTCATAAATGAAAATTCACACCAGGCGTCTATTTCTACACCAGGCAATGCTTGCCATAGAAATAAAAACTGTACAGACCCCCACACCGGACACATCAAGAGGCAGGAGCTTCTTCGTGTATCTGGCTGCGTCGGAGTAGCGCTGGGGCTATCCGCCGGTGCATGAGCACTGGGGTATGATAAATAACCCCATACAGGCGGTCCCCTACTTAAGAACACCGGACTTACAGACAACCCCTAGTTACAAACAGACCTCTGGTAATTGGTAATTTACTGTACTTTAGCTTTGGGCTACAATAATCAGCTATAACAGTTATCCATGGTGTCTGTAATGAAGCTTTATTGTTAATTCTGGTTCTAATGACAACCCAACATTTTTAAAATCCAATTGTCTCAGAGACCAAAAAAGTTTTGTCTGGGGCTACAATTATAAAATATACAGTTCTGACTTACATACAAATTCAACTTATGAACAAACCTACAGAATCTATCTTGCACGTAACCCGGGAACTGCCTGTACTGATAAAAAATGTTAAAAAGTTACAGAAAGTCCTAAGAAAGATTTCAAAAATGGTAATTTTCTTGTAACACTTTCCCTTTAAATAACCAAGTATTACATTTCAGATGTGTAATATGGTGAATTATCGCTGTAGATGAATGAGCTGAGGATGCATGTCATTGGAGGGTCTAAGGTTTCTCCACCTCACATGTGACTATTACTGTTATTATACAGCTTTATTTATGGATTGCTTGTATCTATGTTAATAGCAAGTTTTTATCTATAGTATTATCTTGTTTGTATAGTTTCCTGAATACCTGCGCTTTGATGCCAGTAGATTTTTAAGGTAATTCCTCACGGCTATGTCATTCTTGATCTTGCTTAACTCACTGGTAAAAAGTCCTTCTGCATGTCTCTGGACTCTCCTGGAAAAAATGAACACATACACTTATCATTATCTGGGGGGTAATTTCAGGTGGTGCAGAGGGAGCAGTCACACCCAGGTCATGGAGGCTTGGGTGGGGGGCATACAGTAGTGTTTCCCATATGGAGAGATCAGTGCTGTAAACAATGGTGCATGTGTGCATATCACTATTTTTTGGCCAGTATAAGTTTATTTATCATTTCTTTGCAAATTTACCTTTTATAAGCCCTATATCTCAATCACAATAGTCTGAGAGCTGGTGGCTGGAGACAAGCTGTATTGATGTCTCCCATACATTGCACATTGGGAACATTCGCCTCCCTAACCCTCTGTCTTACCCAGCCAGTAGATTTCTCATGTAATTCCTCACGGCTATGTCATTCTTGATCTTGCTTAACTCACTGGTGAAAAGTCCATCTGCATGTCTCTGGACTTTCCTGAAACGAAAGAAGAAAAAAAATGAATGTCAGACAATTACAATTATCTGGAGGGTAATTACAGGGGGCGCAGACGGAGACACGCAGGTCTTGGATACTGCATACAGTATCATTTTCCTACAGTGTCAGAAACCAGTGTCCTCAACATGGTGCTTGTGTACATGGTGAATATACTATTTCTAGCATTTATAAGATAATTTAGAACTTTTCCCTGTTTATCCTCCATAGGCTCCATAGCTCATTCACTCATGTGAAAGCTGGTGGCTGGAGATTAGCTGATAGATCTAATTTCACACCTAAACCATTTTCAGGCTGTCCTGGGAGTCGGGACACAATAATGACCTCACTAGAGAATCATCATCAGTTTAGAAGGAGGGGAAGAAGGGAAGGAGACAGAAAAGTGGACAATAAACTATGGCCTCCTGATAAATCCTGACTTCAATGCCAGGTATGGCCTGGTATAGAATTGCTCCCTAGCCTGCTCCTGATTGGCTAAAAGCAGAGCGCAGGCACGGGCCAGGCACCACCCCCACCGCGCACAACTAGCATAGAAGACATAGAATTCCCTGTGCAGAGACGGGAATTACAACTACAGGCAGTCCCCGGGTTACGTGCAAGATAGGGTCCGGAGGTTTGTTCTTAAGTTGAATTTGTATGTAAGTTGAAACTGTATATTTTATAATTGTAGATCCAGACAAAAAATTTTTTGACCCCAGTGACAATTGGAGCAGGATTATCAATAAAGCTTCATTACAGACACCTTACAGCTGATCATTGCAATCTGGGACTATAGTAAAGCATTCAGAGAGCTTAACCAGAGGTCAGAGGGGTCTGTCTGTAACTATGGGTTGTCTGTAAGTCGGGTGTCCTTAAGTAGGGGACCGTCTGTATATGAAAAATCTTATATTACTTGTACTATTCATTTTTACAAAGATTGTAAAAAAGGTTATGGAGCATATACAACAGGGAAGGACATTTCTCATACCTACAGATAAGAGCATTCCATGTAATAATATGTTTCTGTCAAATATTAACACATTTTTTTCATATAGGACAGCAGAGCCAAACAGTCATCAGTCAAGAGCATACAGGATATACATATATATACTTTCATATGAGAAAACCTCTCACCGATCTGGGAAAGGAGAAGAGAACGCAATGAAGACTGTGAGAACCATCAAGGAGATCAGTAAACGTGCCATCGCCTCTCAGTGTCTGCAAAATAAAGTGTCCATGCGTTATGTAAGAAGGGGATGTGATAGTAATTGTACTGTATAGGATTATATATACATGGCTGCAGTGATAGTGTAGTTCAACCCATTCACTTCAATGTATCTGAGCTGTAATATTAAAGACCAAACTATGATCCGACGTGGGGGGCTGCCATGTTTTCCAATTAACATCCCCTTTAAACATTTCTTAAAGGGGTATTCTTGCCTGGGCATATTTATATATATATATATATATTACGCTTTGTGTGTACGCTATGTAAGATAAATACACAGACCTGTTCGCCGCTTTGTCCTGGATGTGATCTGCAAACCTTTCTAAAATTCTGAATCACCCGGTATATATATATATATATACCCAGGGGCACAAGAGGTAGTTATCATGCCCGCTCTGGTCTTTATATCTTCTATTTAATTCCGTAAATATGTTTATTCCAAAAATACAAGGCAAAACACCACTAAAGCCGTCAATTTAAGTTTTATTAATTTATACATTCGAAAATGGAAATATTCCTTCTTAATCCGCAGGTCAACATAAAATATCATTTATTTACACATTAGAAAATCAAACTATTCCTTGTTTTCTTCCGTCAGGTAAACGTTCTAATCCAAAACACACACAACACAGAAGATTAATGATATTGACATTTTATTAGCAAATACTGTCAAAACTATGTTTAGAAATAGATGTCTGTGATAATCTATCTGCAGCATAATAATGAATTGTTATTCTATAACCCCTATAGTAGTCCTTGTGTTATGACCTGGATGTGTGTCGGGAACCAATATGCATGTAATTGGGGCGATATCTCATATAATTTATGTGCTAACAGGTGCCAAGGGGTCGGTAAGGCTTCTATCATTTTTGATTGCTTGAAACATGGTAAATTTTTCTTGTTGCCAAAAATAGTGCATTGGTGATGCAATCCCTTTAAAGAAAACCTGTCATCAGCAATTGGCCTAATAAAGCAGAAAACAGAATATTGTCAAGCAGTGTAACACCTTCTAGTTTTTGCTTCTTTCACGGCCTAGTGTGGTGGCATCATCCAGAAAAACAACTTTGAAGAAAGCTGAAAGCCTCCTCCTCTGTGATTAAAAATCATGTATCGAACAGATCTCAAAGTAGATTTTCTGGATGATATCACCACACTGGGTCATGAAAGAAACATGATCTGGAAGGTGTTCGGCTGCTTGACAACATACTGGTATCAGTTTATTAGGACAACATACTGTAAGTGATAAGTATCTAATTACTTAAGGTCTCACCAATGCAACCCCCACTGCTCATGAGAATGGGGTTTCTGTGTTGCGTAGACTTGCAGCGTACTAGCATTACCCAAACTCCACTTAGACTCTGTAGGACTGATGGCTGAGTGCTATACTGTCAGGAGCCAGGGGTAGTGGACCCACTGTACCACAGCAAGCGATGACGTAAGCCGACACCTGAAAGCAGGTGGCACCCAGTTTTCACCAGAGCCCACTGCAGCAAGTCCAACCTGCTTTGCTGTGTGTTTTGGATACCACCAGGTTGCTCCACAGGCGCAACTTTGCTCACGATGGGGGCCAACGCGAGGCACAGAGTGGTTAGACAGAATTGTGGTTGGGGACAGACAGGAGGTCGAGACAGGCAGCACAGGATCGAGGTCAAAGGCAAAACAGTAGATCAGGGCTGGCAGCAGAGAAGCGTAATCAGGAACAAAACCGGGGTCACAATGGGAAATCAGTCAAAAGGCACAAAGCAAGGGACACAGCTTTTTAAATGGCATGAGAACACAAAGATCTGGCAGGGCTTGCAGGAAGAGGCCAGATCACGTGACACAGCACTGGAGCGCGGACCGGTGAGTGAGCATTCTGCACAAATGAGGGTGAACAGGGAGGCACACAGGTGCGCCTACAACCCGAGAGGGAGGTCACAGGAGCATCCGTGACATATACTTAGTTTATCTCCATCCCATCGTGACTGGATCAAGCGACAGTGAGCATTGGCCACCATCCGTTCATTTAATAGCGCTGACAAAGATGGCCAGTGTTGGACTCAGGTGCCAAGTCCCTACCAGTGAAATTAGTTCTGGGGGCCCACCCTTCTGCTACATAGTAATATTACTTATCTGAAGGTGCTTCTTCAACCGAGAAAGACAAAGTATCCAGCACCACTAAACTGTAGTCAGAATTCACCCAATTTTTTTAATTCCATTAAAAACCGAGTCAAATGTTGACAAGATAAAGAAGGATATCCTGCTTTATCTTGTCAACATGTGACTTGTTGAAATTTGAAATGGAATGAAATAAGCTTAGACAAATTTTAACTATACGAGAGTGGTGCAAGATACTTTGCCTTTCTCTGTTCCACATGGAATCAGCAGCACACTGTAGGGGCATGGCATTTAATGAATAATGGGTCACGGTATATAAAAATAACAGGGGCACATTGTGCCTTTCTCTATAACATTGGTGTAGATCTGGATTGTGGGCACATCCAGGTGACTTTTGTAAACCTTCCCCCCACCACACACATACACAATACTTGAAACCATTATCTACATCACTGTTACTATGCCTTCTGCCTATAAGGGACACCAATTTATGAGTAAAAGGGAGGTTCTGTGTGCCACTTTGCAGAGTAGTAAGAACACGCTTGGCACTGGGTACTCTGCAATCTCGGTCAGTTCCATAGAGATGAATGGATGGCATGTTGTAGAGGATGCCTCCTGTCTATGGTGATGGTAGAACCTCCTCTCCGCTAGGTGTAGAGGATGCCCCCTGTCTATGGTGATGGTAGAACCACCTCTCCTCTAGGTGTAGAGGATGCCTCCTGTCTATGGTGATGGTAGAATTGCCTCTCCTCTAGGTGTAGATGATGTCCCCTGTCTATGGCGCTGGTAGAACCACCTCTCCGCTAGGTGTAAAGGATGTCCCCTGTCTATGGTGATGGTAGAACCTCCTCTCCTCTAGATGTAGAGGATTCCCCCTGTCTATGGTGATGGTAGAACCTCCTCTCCCCTAGGTGTAGAGGATTCCCCCTGTCTATGGTGATGGTAGATACCATACTTGTACTTTAATACTTTTGTTTCTGAATTTTGAATGGTGCCATGTGAGTTCACTGCAAAGGGGCCCACTGAGGCAATGTCGCCCAGGGGCCTACTGATACCTGGAGCCGGCCTTTGGACAAGAAAGTTTTTGGCAGGAATTTTCTATCTTGTTATGTGCTTCTTGTGACTGAATGATAGGAAGCTCAATTTTATGTAGAATGTTTGTGATATTAGGGCTTTAGTGGTTCCTAAAACAACCAAATCCTGCACCTCTTCTGACACCATGTTTTCTGAAGCTATATAGGGTATTTCCATAATAATTTTATTGAGATACATACAACATAACAAGGTTAAAGCTTTCATATCCATGTACAGGCGGTCCCCTACTTAAGAACACTCGACTTACAGACGACCCCTAGTTACAAACGGACCTCTGGATATTGGTAATTTATTGTCCTTTAGTCCTAGCCTACAATAAACAGCTATAACAGTTATCACAGGTGTCTGTAATGAAGCTTTAGTGTTAATATTGATTCTTATGACAACCCAACATTTTTAAAACCCAATTGTCACAGAGGCCAAAAAAGTTCTGGCTGGGATTACAATGATAAAATATACAGTTTCGACTTACATACAAATTCAACTTAAGAACAAACCTACAGAACCTATCTTGTATGTAACCCGGGGACTGCCTGTAGCTTGTAGATAGCAATACATGTACAACTCTCCTATGTACTGGAAATCCATTACTTGACATAAATGAATAATTTGGTGACATCTGCCCTAGAGCTTCCTCTCTGCTGATTGTAAAACATATTCTTCAAGGCTCTGGAGGAGATGGTCTAAGGGTTGTCAAATACGTCAGTAGCTTTCTTGGGCAGCTTCTTGGGCAGATAAACTGAAAAACATAGAAGGAGGTAAAATGTTGAAAAATTATCTAAAAGCTGTGACATTATGTGCTATAACACTAAAAATGTTACTGAGTATAGAAAATATTTATAGCGAATTTTATCAATATTTATGTCAACTATTTTCTTTTTCAAATGAACGTTAACCTAGTTAGTTAACATCATCAGTATTTATAGCATTTTTCAAGTCATTGATCCTTAAAGGGGTATTCTTGTCTGTGCTTTTTTACATTCAGTTTGATTAATCTGCCATATATAAACATTTCTTCAATTAGATGTTATTAAAAAAAATGTTGCTGTGTGAAGATAATTTCTCATAAATGTAATTATTTGGTCCCTTAGAAACAAGACTGTGTCCCTGGATACAGCCACCTCTGCTGGGGGGATTGCACAAAGAAACAAAAGGTTTTTGTATAGGAAATGTCCGGGAGTTACTGAAGGTCTCACAGCCATCCAGTGGTAATGATCGCTGAAGCCGGTTGGTCAGGCAGGACTCAATAGCCCTGCCAAAATGTGAGGTGGTCGTATCCAAGGAAGCCATCTTGTTTCTAAGGGACAACATGGCTACATTTATGAGAAATTATCTTCACACAGGAACATTTTTTTTTTTAACATCCAATTGAAGAAATGTTTACATGTGGTAAATGAATTTATTTACAGGTCTGTGGTCTATCATTTCTATGGCAATTGATCATCGAATTACACATTGGACTTGCATGAGTCTTAGTGCAATGCGTTTTTGATGCATTTCCATACACTTGTATGGTGTGTTTTTCATGCGCGTGACTTGCAAAAGTAGAGCATGCTGAGATTTAAACATGCGTGTTTGCATGAAAAATGCAAGTCTGAAAATACCCATTTATTACAGTGGGTCAGAGTGCAATGCAAAAACACGCGCAGAACAGGATTGTTTGTATCTATGTTATTTCAAATATATTATCAAGTTTTTACATGCTTCCTGAGTTATACATATTCCTGCATTATACATATGTTCTAAATTGTAGGTATTGACTGATGCTTCCTGAGTACCTGCGCTTCGAGGACAGAAGATTCTTCAGGTAATTCTTCACGGCTATGTCATTCTTGATCTTGCTTAACTGACTGGTGAAAAGTCCATCTGAATGTCTTGCGACTTTCCTGGAACAGAAGAAAAACAATGAACATATTATACAATAACCATTATCAGGTGGGTAATTTCAGGTTGCAGTCACACCCAGGTGGAGGAGCCTTGTGTGGTGGAGGAGCCTTGGGTGTGGTGGAGGAGCCTTGGGTGTGGGGAGGAAGCATACATTACTGCTTTCCCTCATGGAGACACTAGTGCTATTAGCCAGTGTTCTCAACATGGCGCATGTGTATATGGTGACTATCACTATTTGTAGCCATTACATAATTATCTTGTTTTACCCTCTGTATGCTCTATATCTTATTCCTCATAGCCTGAGAGCTGGTGGCTGGAGACTAGCTGTAATGAAGTCTCCCATACACTGCACATTGAGAGCACAGAAGATTCCTCTCCATAAGCCTCTGTCTTACCCTTTCAGTAGATTATTAATGTGATTCCTCACGGCTATGTCATTCTTGATCTTGCTTAACTGACTGGTGAAAAGTCCATCTGAATGTCTTGCGACTTTCCTGGAACAGAAGGAAAACAAATGAAGGTATCATACAATAACCATTATCAAGGGGGGTAAGTTCAGGTTGCAGTCACACCCAGGTCACCCTTGGGAGGAAAAGGGTGAGAGCATACATTACTGCTTTCCCACATGGAGACACTAGTGCTATAAGCCGGTGTCCTCAATATAGCGCATGTGTATATGGTGACTATCACTATTTCTAGCCATTATATAATTATCTTGTTTTAGCCTCTGTAGGTCTCCCATACACTGCTGAGGATTCCTCTCCATAACCCTCTGTCTTACCCTTTCATTTGATCGATAATGTGATTCCTCAAGGGTGTGTCATTCTTCAGCTGGCTTAAAAAACTGGTTAAAACTCCATTTGATTGTGCCACGCTGTTCCTGGAACAGAAGGAAAAAAAATTAACACGTCAGACAATTACTATTTATTTCATTAGCGGGGTTATGTTAAAATAATAACCCTAATCCACAAAGCTCTGCATAATGCTGCACCTCCCTACCTCTCTTCTCTCATCTCTCTTCTCTTAGTCTATCATCCAACTCGTGCTCTTCGATCTGCCAGTGATTAATTTCTACTTTATTTCACATCTCTCATGCACGACTACAGGATTTCTCCCAAGCTGCACCAATTCTCTGGTATGCCCTTCCCCGGACTGTCAGACTAACACTTGTGTCACGGCCTAATCTTCATAGACTGTAAGCTCCTGTGTCACACCATCATCTACATAGACTGTAAGCTCTTGTGTCACCTCCTCATCCTCATAGACTGTAAGCTCTTGTGTCACCCCCGCATGCTCATAGACTGTAAGCTCTTGTGTCATGCTCCTAATCCTTATAGACTGTAAGCTCTTGTGTGACCCCCTCATCCTCATAGACTGTAAGATCTTGTGTCACCCCCTTCATCCTCACAGACTGTAAACATTTGTATCACCCCCTCATCCTCATAGACTGTAAGTTCTTGTGTCACCCCCTCATCCTCATAGACTGTAAGCTCTTGTGTCCCCACCTCATTCTCAAGACCGTAAGCTCTTGTGAGACCCCCTCATCCTCATAGACTGTAAGCTCTTGTGTCACCCCCTCATCCTCATGGACTATAAGCTCTTGTGTCACCCCCTCATCCTCATAGACTGTAAGCTCTTGTGTCATCCCCTCATCCTCATAGACTGTAAGCTCTTGTGTCACCCCCTCATCCTCATAGACTGTAAGCTTGTGTGTCACCCCCTCATCCTCATACACTGTAAGCTCTTGTGTCACCCCCTCATCCTTATAGACTGTAAGCTCTTGTGTCACCACCTCATCCTCATAGACTGTAAGCTCTTGTGTCACCCCCTCATCCTCATAGACTGTAAGCTCTTGTGT
This sequence comes from Engystomops pustulosus, assembly GCA_019512145.1. Lineage (NCBI taxonomy): Eukaryota > Metazoa > Chordata > Amphibia > Anura > Leptodactylidae > Engystomops > Engystomops pustulosus. The sequence goes on along the minus strand of CM033647.1, from coordinate 139,367,464 downwards.
CACCCCCTCATCCTTATAGTCTGTAAGCTCTTGTGAGCAGGGCCCTCACTCCTATTGCTCCATATGACTGTTTGTACTCAGTAATGTAGCATTTTATTTGTATATGTCCCATATGATTTGTAAAGAGCTGTGGAATATGATGACGTAATATAAATAGAAATTATTATTATCCATGGGGCACAAAAGGAGAAATCACAACCAGGTTATGGAGCCCTCGGGGAGGTCAGTGTTATAAGCCCGTGTCCTCAACATGGTGCCTGTGTACTTGGTGAATATCACTATTTCGGGCCATTATATGATTATATTGCACTCTTTCACAGGTTTACCCTCTGTATTCTCTACTGTATATTCCATTCCCAATAGTCTGAGAGCTGGTGGCTGGAGACGGGCTGTAATGATGTCTCCCATATACTGCTTATTGAGAGCACATGAGATTCTCCTCCCTAATACTCTGTGTAACCCAGCCTTCCTTCCCTTACTGGCCCAGATATATAAAATTGGCTGCACCAGTTTTCTCTCTGACTTTGCACTGAAAAGAACATCTATTCTGCTTGCACATGTATCTATGAAGCGTCTGCGCCAGTTTTATTTTGCAGCTACGCTGGGAGGGGGAATTATCGTTTAAACAGAAAAATAGCGGCCATTATTTTTTTCCCTCCCTGCTCCTCTTGCACCTGAATTTATGAAGTGTCACCGCCATAATATTGGTGTTTTCCGACACTCTTGATTTGTTCTATTTTTGGACGTAAAATTTTGGCACCGCTTGTGAATCCACCAGTTTTCTGCTGCTACTATTTCTCCTACATGTTTTTTGGCGCATTTGTGGTGCAAAAAGAGAGCAGCTAAAACCCGGCCTAGGGAGTTGCAATTCAATAATCCCTTGCACCACAAACTTATATCCCACTGAAAAATATATAACATGGTTCCAGCGCCACCCTGGGCCAAAATTAATAAATGCCCCTCACTGAGGCACATTTACTTACCCGGTCCGTTCTTGCGTTCTCTGCGGTGGATTTGGGTCCGGCTGGGATTCATCAAGGCAGTTCCTCCGACTTCCACCAGGTGGCGCTGCTGCGCTGAAGTTCCCTGAAATGCACCGAAGTTCACGATCCTATTCCTGGAGTGCAAGCTCCGCGACACAATTTCCTTTTTTTAAATGCGGCGGGTTTTCGCGTGCATGCCGGTGCCGATGAGCCACAATCCGATCGCATGCACCAAAATCCCAGGGCAATTCAGGTACAATCGGCGCAAATCGGAAATATTCGGGTAACACGTCGGGAAAACGCGAATCGGGCCCTTAGTAAATGACCCCCACTGTGTCTGCTACTTTAGAAAATTGGGCACCTAAAGGGGCGTGTTAGTGCTTAGTCGGAGTTTGAGACACATTTATTACAGTGTCTCCACAGAATTGTGTCGCACACTCTATAGAAAAGGTGCACCAAGAATAAAATGACTAATACATTATCTGGCGCACCCTGCACATTTGTGTTTGCCTCACTTTTGATAAATCTGGGCCCTTATCTGTTCGGAAGGGGAATAAGAAAATGAGTCAGAAAAACAGTGAATACCTAATTTTTTCTCAAATAACATACAAAACAAATGTCCTATTTTTACTTGTACTACCAATTTCTGAACATTTTGTACAAAGGTTATGAACTATATACAAATAGACAATTTCTGTGAAATACTAACACTCTTCTTCCCTATAAATGTGACTCTAGGACAGCAGGGCCAGACATCAGCCTGAGAAGAGTATACAGGATATATATATATATACTTTCATATTAGAAAACCTCTTACCAATCTGAGAAAGCAGAAGAGAATGCAATGAAGACTGTGAGAACCATCAAGGAGATTAGTAAACGTGCCATCGCCTCTCACTGTCTGCAAAACAAAGGCGTCCATGACTGTTATGTAAGAAGGGGATGTGATAATAATTGTACTGTATAGGATTATATTTATATATATTAGCTGTAGATACTGCTACCGGGATAGGAAATAACTGCTCTTAGCTATAACAAAATTGTATGGGTTAACAAAAAATTGTTTATATTTATCCATCTCTCTCACAGACTCTCTCTGTGGGGCACATTTACTTACCCGGTCCAGTCGCAATCCAGCGGCGGGTTCTCCGATGCTGATTCGGGTCCGGCCGGGATTCACTAAGGACTATGCGCTGATATCCACTAGGTGTCACCGCTGCGCCGAGGTCCGCTGGAGTTCACCGGAGTTCACCTTCTATTTCTTGGTGCAGGTAAGTGTATGTCGGGATACATGATGGAATCGCGCAATTCGGACCCTTAGTAAATGAGCCCCTGTGTCTCTTTCAGTGGCTGTCTCTGACCGTCTCTTTCAGTGGCTGTCTCCCGCGGTTTAAAACACTAACGAAAGTAAGCTCCGGCACCAGCTCACCCTGAGCTGGTGCCCGGTATTTCCATCAGAAACCTGCCACTACAAGTGGTAGGTTTCCTTTAATTTTGACGTCACGCGGCATACAAATCGAATAGCGATTTTCTGTATTTGCAGAATTGACTATTTTGGGGCTAAATACTGTTGTGAATGAAATTTTACATATTTAGCATCAAGACCTCTTATATAGCCAACCCGTTTTCAAATCTGCACCCCTCAAACTATCAGAAACAGATTTTAGGAAGATTGTTAACCCCTTGAGATCTTCATTGTAATTGAATCAAAATGGAGGTGAAATTTAGAATGGTCAAATTGTGCCGGTTATACGTTTATTTAGCCCTAAAATTTACACATTTCCAAAAGATAAAAAGAGAAAACCCACCATACAATTTGTTCTGCAATTTCTCCCGAATGCAGAGACCCCCCACATGTGGTCGTTTCTTGTTTTATGGGTGCACAGCGAGGTGCAGAAGGGAAGGAGGGACCTGCTGCTGCCAGGATTTTAGTTTCCTCATTGGCCCCTTTTGTAGGCTGTAATTTTATGATTTTTCGTTATTGGGGCCATGTGACGGCCTTTTTTTATTTTTTTTGCGGGATGAGATGATTTTCCCAGTGTTACCATTTTGGGGTCGTTATCCCCTATTGTTGAAAATGTAGAACTTTTTTTTTTAGGGCAGGAGTAGAAAATAATTAATTCTGTACTGGATTTTTTCCCTTTTTTTTTTTCGTGTTCACCGAAAAGCCTAATTATCATATTATCTTTATTCTATGGGTCAATACCATACATGAATATTTTTTCTTACATTTTACTAAATTTGCCAAATAAAACACTAATGTGGGAAAAATCTATAATTTTTGCATTGCCATCTTCCAAGTGGCATAACATTTTAACTTTTGTGGCTACAGAGCTGATACTATGTGGGGGTTGTGTTATGATTTAGACTTTTTTTTTGGGTTATATGTCTCTTTATATGTTATGGGGCTTATGGGCATTTTTGTTGATTTATTACTTTATTTTTTATTGAATAACCCTTTTTTTTGCCTTTTTTACTTTTTCCACCATGGGACATGAACAAGCAATCATCTGATTGCTTGTTCATGATAATAATCTGCAATACTGATGTATTGCAGGGTATTAGCAGTGTCAGCCTGTGCACATGCATAGGCTGACACTCTGCCTGTAAGATGATGTCACTGACGCCATCTTACTGGCAGTGACTGCAGGCATCTCTGGGGTCCCGATCGGACCCCAGAGATGCCATAGTAATGATCGGCGCCCCCCGAAAACGGTTCGGGGGGCGATCATGGGGGAAAGACACCCAAGAGGCATGTTAGATGCCGCGGTCGCGCTGACCGCGGCATTTAATGGGTTAAATTCCCACGATTCAAGCCCACTCCGACCGCTGGTGTTACACTGGGGTGCCGGCTATTAGTTATAGTTTCCCGATGCCGGTTCGGCTCAGATCTTGAGTCACCACACTCAGAGTCCTATATATCGGACGCTGAGCATCAAGAGGTTAAAGGAAATCTACTATTTGATTTCATGCATTGTGAACCAAACATACCTTAATAATGCTGTTGCTACACTGATGCAGAACCATATCTTGTTTAATCCCTGATGTGAGGTTTTGCTGAAAAAAACTATAATAACATTCAGGACCCTGGAAAGCTGGCTGACGACTCCTAGTTACAAACGGACCTCTGGATGTTGGTAAGTTACTGTACTTTAGCCTTAGGCTATAATAAACAGCTGTAACAGTTAGAGGGGTCTGCAATGAAGCTTTATTGCTAATTCAGGTTCTTATGAGAACCCAACATTTTTAAAATCCAATTTTCACAGAGACCAAAAAGATTTGACTGGGGTTACAATGATAAAATATACAGTTCCGGCTTACATACAAATTCAACTTAAGAACAAACCTTTAGAACCTATCTTGTACGTAACCCAGGGGACTGCCTGTAAGTAGAAGCAGTATCTACTATAATATGGTCACTTTATGGTGATAATAATGGTGTGAAATATGAGAAAGCAACCAGGTCACCAATTCCTTTGGACTATTATACGCAGTGTTCTGTGGCTTCCACGTGGACCAACGTGCTCCTGAATAAATAAGTAAACTTATCCTGCACCATTGAAGTATAATTAAAACACTTTTTAAAGTTTATTTAATTTCATTAAAAATTCCAACGAGTCACAAGTTGACAAGATAAAGAATGATATCCTGTTTTATCTTGTCAACGTGTCACTCCTTAGAATTTTTTGTGAAATTAAATAAACTTGGTTGAATTTTAACTATATTTCAGTGGTGTGAATACTTTGATATATCTGGATTGGGGTTTTGCACCATCCCTTCTTTCTTTGCTGAATCCTTACACTATATCACTGTTTCTTTTCATTTTTTTTTTAAACATATTTTCAAAAATGTTTTATTTATTACAAAACAAAATGATTGAAAACAGTTGTAGGAAGCCTACAAAAGCTTCCTTATGACTTACAGTCAGCAAATGCACATAGGTCAGGACCGGTGCCAGCACTGGGCATGTGCCGGGGCCCAGTGCTGCTGGGGGGGGGGGGTGGGATGATAAACTAGGGAATGTTTTAGTTTCTTAATTTTTAATGCTGCCACATGAGTTCACTGCAATGGGAGACGCCGTGACATTTGAATCTGAATAATGATATTTTGTAAGCGCATTTTGTGTGGAAAACTTGATGCGGCCCAGCCTTACCCAGAATCTACCTCCAGCGGCCCCCAGGTAAATTGAGTTTGAGACCCCTGCTTTATGGTGATAATAATGGTGTGAAATATGAGAAAGCAATCAGATCACCAATTCCTTTGGACTATTATACCCAGTGTTCTGGGGCTTCCACGTGGACCAACGTGCTCCTGAATAAATAAGTAAACCTATCCTGCACCATTGAAGTATAATTAAAACACTTTTTAAAGTTTATTTATCCTGCACCATTGAAGTATAATTAAAACACTTTTTAAAGTTTATTTAATTTCATAAAAAATTCCAACGAGTCACAAGTTGACAAGATAAAGAATGATATCCTGTTTTATCTTGTCAACGTGTCACTCCTTAGAATTTTTTGTGAAATTAAATAAACTTGGTTGAATTTTAACTATATTTCAGTATACTTTGATATATCTGGATTAGGGTTTTGCACCATCCCTTCTTTCTTTGCTGAATCCTTACACTATATCACAGTTTCTTTTAATTTTTTTTTTAAACATATTTTCAAAAATGTTTTATTTATTACAAAACAAAATGATTGAAATCAGTTGTAGGAAGCCTACAAAAGCTTCCTTATGACCTACAGTCAGCAAATGCACATAGGTCAGGACCGGTGCCAGCACTGGGCATGTGCCGAGGCCCAGTGCTGCTGGGGGGGGGCACATATGGCTGTACATAAAGAGTCCATGGGGGTGAAGGGGGCTATAACTAATGACTCCATAGGATGTCAGGGGGGCTGTTTGGGATGATAAACTAGGGAATATTTTAGCGAACAGGAGACTGTTTTAGTTTCTTAATTTTTAATGCTGCCACATGAGTTCACTGCAAAAGGGCCAACTGAGGCTCTGCCGCCCAGGGGCCTACTGAAACCTGGAGCCGACCTTGATATAAGTAACAACTAAAGCAATGTGGCATCTCACGGATAACTCCTAGACTATCCGTACATTTACTTATAGAAGTTCAGATTATCAATCCACTTCCATCTGTTTTAGTTCTAAACCAGCAGGGCCTGTGATCATGGGAATGTGGGAGGTTGGTTGGTATCCGAATCCTGGTATATAATAGACGACAAAAATATAAAAGAGCATTAGAAGTGTAACAAAACAATAAACATTAACCAAGGGTCTATAATCCGGTTTCAGGGATGTACATTACTCATGGAAATGTACACTTTGTGACCATAATTCCCATAGTTTCTTGAAAGCCCCATTGTTTCTTCACGGCTACCTATTTGAAGGGAGGCAGCTTTTTCATAAACATAGTTGGTGTTGATTTGCGCAACTACCTCTTGTATTTTAAGGCAAGATACCTCCTTCCAGTGTCTAGTGATTCACAGCCATTAGAGCATAAGCAGTTATGGTGAGAGCTTTACTGGGTGTGTCGTTAAAGGCCTCCTCTGACCACACATCCTC
>CM033647.1:139294094-139355568 GCA_019512145.1 Engystomops pustulosus | reverse complement strand
CCACATATTGGCTCCTCCTATACAAATCTTCTACCATAGATATTTAGTGGATTTTGCAGGGAGTGTGAAAGGATTTTCAACTGCCAAACCAGTGCCAAATTTTTAATTTCATTACATTTTTCTGAAATATTTTAACAACAACGTAGGACAACATAGGAATTTAAAAACACAAAAGAAAAAAACATAGACAAAAAATAACCAGCTTATAGTTTAAATGTGGCCAACATAACAGAGCTGTAAGAATAGCAAAAGTTACAAGGATAAAGATGAGGTTAGTAAGAAGGCAAGGTCTATAAGGCAGTAGGCTCATAAAGCTATGACCTTTTCTGGCTCAGAATTGGTTAAACTCCAAAATTCCAGAAGATAGGATAAAATTCGTATATGTACAGGCCCATATTTACCAAAAAACAGTGCAGTCTGTGCTATGTGCAGTTTGCCTGTGTAGTGTGCAGGGGGCGCCAGATTCATGAATTGTGGTGCAAGTTCTTCATGAATCTGGTGCCCCCTGCACTGCTTCGGCAGAATGCATCAACTTTTTTTGTTGTACCTATAACATAGAGCGCGTGACACACTTCTGTCGGACACTGTATAATGTTAAGGTTTGCACTAAAAAGGACATGCGAAGTCCGACGGCACACTGCGGTCAGTTGTGGTGAGAGGGGTATATATGATATATGTGTGGGGCACAGTGTGATCAGTTGTGGTGTGAGGGGTATATATGATATATATGGGGAACAGTGTGGTCAGTTGTGGTGTGAGGGATATATGATATATGTGGGGGGCACAGTGTGGTCAGTTGTGGTGTGAGGGGTATATATGATATATGTGGGGGCACAGTGTGGTCAGTTGTGGTGTGAGGGGTATATATGATATATGTGGGGGCACAGTGTGGTCAGTTGTGGTGTGGGGGTACGATATGTAAGTTGTGGTGTGGGGTGTGGGGGTACGATATGTAAGTTGTGGTGTGGGGGTATGATATATGTGGGGGTACATTGTGATCAGTTTTGTATGTGAGGGTCAGGTGTGAGGAGAATATGGGACGATGCCAACCATATCTGTTTTATAAACCTGCAGAGATGAGTCATGGATGGAAGAAGTCTCCTGGAATATCAGACAGAAGGGAGGAGACAACATCAGGGACGTCACCTGTAAGTCATTGGATGACACTGCAGCCTCTGTGCAGGACTGGTATCTACTACTATATAGCCACTATATGCTGGTACATACTGGTCTGTGTGTAGGTTATCATATAGTATTGCAGTATTATCCAGTCATTATGTAGTGGTGATAATCCTGATGTAATGTTATTATTTGGGCTTGTACAGAGGTGTCACTAGTGATATTGCCCTTTGCTCGGTGGTGTTTGTATAATAACATTATGGCGGTAAAGTTCATCAGTAAATGGAATTTATAGTTGGTAAATTATTGGTAATACCGGTCATGTTGTGGTAATCCTGTGGGTCAGTTTTGAGGAATCATTTGTAAATTGTAGCGCTATTGTTTGGAATATTTGTCTTATGGTCCTTTTATTTGGTAACAGTTTTGTCTTATGATTATTCAGTAATAGTATGGCGGGAGTATTTTTTAGTTTGTCATAGAACAAAATTGGAAATGGTTTAGTAAGTAGGAATTTATCTAAAACTAAAGATACCATTGTTTCTAATATCTCTAGAGCTTTGGAACTGTGTAACTATGTTATATCTTTTTACATATATTGTTGTGGGAGGGGGCCCCACGTTGGCTGCCGAGCTGGGGGGGCCCCATCCTAAATGAGGTGCTCCATAACGCTGGGACCCTTAATCTGGCCCTGCCTGCAGTAACAATGAGTAATACCTATAAGTCAAAAAGTATGCGGATTAAAAAGCTACAGCTGCCAAAGAATTGTAATTATCAGAAATTGGGTCCAGGGAAAGGCAAGGTAGCCAAGGAGGGAATGAGGGGACAAAGTCCCCATGAGTATCATAGCTACAGTGGCTTCTCCAGGGGTGACTTGTTTCCTCTGTCTTACATGTTAACTACACCCCCGTTTCCAGTTCCAGTTTAAAGAAGTGGGGGGCAATATGGGCAAGCAATACAAGAATACTCTTTCTTGTTCTGCCATTATGCACAGCACCACACCACTCCCAGCACCGGCAGGGTAACAACGTCAGGACTAGAACAGAAAACAGCCACAAGCAGAGAAATCAGAGGAAAGTTGAGTTCTGTTGTTATTTTGTTCTTCATTAAACCTACACTGACATAAAAAGGGGAGGATGGAATGGAGTACAAAAAAGAGAGGGCACAAGGAGAGGGGGTGTTATAAAAGGGGGCACAAGGAGACATAGGCTGAGGTGGCACTATAAATGGAGGCTTATTGAGAAGTGGCATTATGAATGGGAGTATTAGGTATTGGCTAGAACTGCGTATCTTAGTCTGGCCCTCTAAAACAATTCCAATTTCTCATGTAAAATGTATTGCCTATCCCTGCATTAGATTACCCTCCATTCTAGCCAAAAATCATCTCAAGTGTTGGGACATCTTATGCTTTTCTAGAATTGACCTCACTCTGCCAGAAATGTAATATGATCATAAAATTCTACCCCCCCCCCATTTCCAGAACATTTTATTTATAACATATTATTTATAGCATGTAAATGAAACAATATAATTGTTGGTGGCTTAGCATATTATATAAAACATGTGTAAATTCAATTTTTATAAGGCTTTTAAATAGAATCCAGCTTTTTCTAGTCACTTTAAGAACTTATAAACCCGTCCAATTGCCCTTGGATTAGCATTTTGCAAGTATTTGACCATCAGGAGAACATGTCCTTATCCATGGTCCACTAGAAATAACAAAACATTAGTGATGAGAATGTAAAGTATTGCTTGCTAGCTGCAATCCATCAGTACATCTGACACTGGATTTATGCCAATAAACATAACAGCTGGGTTAACATGACTTTTATGTCATGAATCCAAATTAACTTGAAAACCCTTCATTATGCTTCGTAGTGGAAATAAAATCTGAAAAGATAAAACCACCCAACATAGTTTCATTACATGAAGTGTATATGCCAACAAACTGAGGACATCACTCTGTACGGGATTGTGAAGCAGTGTCGCATTACTCGCAGGTCAAATGTTTGTAACCTGTCCTGTTACAACTAAATCATACACCTCAACTTACTGCCTGCGCTAGTTTTTGTAAGCCAGGCAAAAAGTATATCAAAAATGTTTTCAAATGGCCATTATTATCCCAATGGCCAACATTTATCAAAAACTGTACTAGGTGCCATTTGCCTGTGTAGTGTGCAGAGGGTGTCAGATTCAGGAATTGTTGCACCCGTTCTTCATGAATCTGACTCCCCCTGCACCCCTTTTTTTTGGTGCACCTTTAACATAAAACGTGCTACACAATTCTCTCGGACTCTGCATGATAAATGTGGTCCAGGGTCCTACATGAGTATAGTGCGGACACTTTATAAATACATGGGCAAACAGTTTTCACTGAAAAAAACTCAGGACAGAAAACTTGTATATGACCATTATATGTAAATGTACTGTATCAGTACCATGCAATGGGTCATATTTATCAGGTCTTGTACGCCTGAAATCTGGCCTATGCTGACCTATTTTCCTTTTTACGCCACCTCTATGTTAAGTGAGTATGGGCATGAAGGGGTGTGACCAGAGACTCCTGATAAATCTGGCAGGTGCCGGGGGAACATCATATGCTGGCACATAAATAACGCCATTATATGATAAATCTCTCCGAATTCGCAAAAAAAAAGAGTGCAGCACAAAACGTGGAGATAACAGTACCAGATAATAAGCCCAAAAATTACATTTAGATTACCATAAGATATCTGGATTTACAGTACTTGTAAATGATTTAGCACAGTAAACAAATTCCAGTAGTTTACATGATACTGTATACAATATACTGACCATACAATTGATGAAACAAGATAGCCGGAAATATACAGCGGGGCATATTGATCAGGGCTTCTGCACCACGTCAATGCTGGCTTATTGCTGTGTGCTGGTCCAGTTCCATGTACCAAACACAATTGCAAATTCTAATTTTGAGACCAAATCACAGCCATTACACTTCACAATGTTATATAAAACATACAAGGTAAAAAGGGATCTGTCAAAATGACCAATATAAGAATCAAGGTCTATAATCTGGGTCTCATGACTGTAACTTGAATCCTGAGACAAAGTTTAAATCATCCTAGCCGTCTCCATACATAGCACCAGTTCAATATTTTATTAGATATATGTCACAAAACGCACAAGAGGTTAAAAATACATCCAAAGTGGAAACAACCCACATTATATAGGTCCAGAGACTGCATTTTATCCTGGAATACCCAAATCCTACCAAGACCCCACCGCAAAGGTCAAAGAGTGACACCCCTGCAACAATAGTAGTATGAAATAACAAGGGTGAAAATTAACAAAGCCCTGCACAAACCCAAAATATATATATGTATATGCAATCTACAAAACCTGTAGATTGCAGAGGTAACAGAGTAATAACAGTCTATTGGGTATTATTTAGGAAGTGCCCTATGTAATTAGTTTTATATAAAATGGAGAAAAAGGTCTTGTCTAAACTTGTCTGTCATGAAGCCACGACTTGCCACTACACTCTCCGTCGCATCCCAAATGTGTGTGTCTCAGCACTTACTTATGCATTACTAAGTACAGAGAATACATATAAATACATGACAGCATATTTCCATATACATTTTTTATGACTGAAGTACACGTTTCAGTAGATTCTTAGAGAGCTCTGAAGGGGTTATTCGGAGATGTCTTTAATCAGTATGACTCAGTGTAATTACAGCTAAGTCCGCTGTTTTGGTGAACTTTCATCAATAGGCACACATCCTTTAACAGCTGGAAAACAACAAAGAGTTTTCTAAGGTTTGGCCCAGTAGTTCTAAACAGAAGAAATTGTTAATCACATTTGCAATTTGTTGCTAAATTTCAGATAAGTTCCACATGGTCCTACCAACATGTCTAAGCTTTGTCTGTAAGATTTTAATAGAAACATCAATCTTCTCTTGTAACCTAAATAAGTTGTTCTGATTCTTTTATATGACCATTGTGCACATAGCATTTACACAGTGATACGACCAATCTCCATAAACACCTCCATACAGTGATTGTATACTAGAATATAGAGGTGATAAACAGGGAATGTGCAGGCCAAGGATAGTAAGCAAAATCTGTGATTGCAAGACATTTTGGGTCTCTACCAATCTCTAGAAACATATGTTGGCTCAAGATTATTCATGTTACCCTAATTACCGTATATACTCGAGTATAAGCAGACTCGAGTATAAGCCGAGACCCCTCATTTTAACACAAAAAAAGGATGGGTCCTGGGTACAAGTCCCACCCAGGTCAACATCTGCAAAGACTTTGTATGTTCTCAATCTGTTTGTGTGGGTTTCCTCCAGGTCCTCTGGTTTCCTCCCACACTCCAAAACATACTGGCAGGTTGATTAGATTGTGATCAACATGTGGCAAGCTCTGTGCAGCGCCGCGTAATGTGTAGGCGCTATATAAATAAAGAATTATTATTATGACATGAATCGGTATTAAAACTAAAAGATTAAATCTATTCCAGAAGGAACAGATTCCCATTTGTTGACAGTTCTGGAATAGATATACTGGTTTGGTTTTAATACTGTATCATATCATAAGGCTTCTTGTAGGTCATGCTTGATGTCAAGGTAGCTAAAAGAATCCTCCTAGTGGAGCATCAATAGCTACAAGACTCCACACGCCTACAATTGGCAGTCTCTGTAAAGAGAACTTTTACTTTCCAACCCTACCCTTATTATAAGTTACATAAATTATTAAAGATTTCTCATGCAATAATAGTGTCCTTTTTGTGTCCAATGAATTAATATTGACTTCTTTTTTATGCCATAAACAGCATAAGAGCCATGGTAAAAATGCCCCAAAAGTGCCTAACTTACTAAGTTACTTCCTCTTTCTAAAACAATGGGCCACATTTATTAACTCGCCTGTGCTAGTTTTCTGGCGTACTTTGCACAAAAATACATGCACATGTATGTATGTTACGTTTTAACCAGTATTGTGTCTGCTGCAACGTAATACCCTGCACCTTAATGGCCATTCTGGTGCAGATTTGCACTATGCACCACATTTATGTCGGCAAGTCCGCCATAATTGTGGTGCACGCCCATTAAACTAAGTGCATGAAAAAAAAACTGGCACAGTTTAGGCACTTTGACTGCGTTACGCGTGCGCCAGATTCATGAAGACTGTGCTCCAGTCTTCATTGTTCCAATGCAAACTGCATGTAGTCCAGTGAGCCTCACGATTAATAAATGTGGGCCAATAACTTTCTTTAGTTCTCTCTTTACAAAAATAGTGTACATTATTTCCCCTACACAGTTATGATGCAAAATTGTTGCAGGAAATATCAAAATAATGCCCCCTATATGGTTGAAATATCTCTTCTATACATTCACACATTTGAAATTACAACAAATATGACTTATCCCTATCCCTATGATGAACATAGCTGCTCAGGTTACAGACCTCCTGTGCCATGTGTCCTGCATGGATGTTGACTTGGCACAGTCAGGGGAGTCTCCAGTTTCTGGTGGCTTTTAGGCTAAAATCCTGAAGTGACCTCTGTCATACAAGAAAGTACTATGAACCCCTATGCCACCACTTTCCATTATGACACCCCTGTGTCCCTACTCCTTTAGTACATCAACCTCTATGTCCCCACACCTTTATACTCTAAATACCATTAACCTCTTGTCTGGATTGTAAGGTTGTGGCAACAGTATTGATTTGGATTAAATGTAAAAAAAATCTTAGAAAATGAAAAAAGATGATTTTTTTCTCTTGTGGACACTCCGGACTGGATGCCCTAGGCACGGGCTCTCGATAGCCTAATGGATAATATGATTAGAAGTTCTGATGCTGACAAGTTGGACAACATAGAGCATACCTCTCCAGCATGAGTTCATTGCTTTATCTTATAAATTGCTAGATGACACTGCAAAGTATTCATTACTGCATGCAACACAATTACATCATCTCCGTAATCCAGGCCAATGTGTGCGCTGTCCTACAGATCCACATTACATGGAAATGAGCGCAGCTGATAACACTGGGAACACATCTCAGGCGTGGAAGCCATCTGGTGGAGAGTAATTCTGGGTAAAGACATCCATTAGTCAGGAAGAGGTTTCCGTGTAATTGCATGTGAAAATATGTGAAAGTACAGGCAGTGATACCTCAACATGCGCTGCAAGTGTCATGTCTAATAAGACCAAGATAAAATGCAGAGTTTCATTTATATTACATAACATATAGAATATGCACTGATCATAGGTTCCTTGGCAATGTAATTGTTATCTTTATGGTTGATTTCAGGTTCATAGCCTCCTTTCATGTAGAAAGAGGTTTTACAACAGTCCATGATTCCATTAATTTTTACATAACGTTACATGTAATATGTGGTCACTGTCTAAATGTTCTTAGACTCTTGTGAGAATACTATACATTTTATACAGATTCATCATAAATAGTTACGGACCATTTACTTGATTTTTCTGAAAAATGTAATACCATATAGCCAATTTTTGGGGTCTTATGCCTTGGGGTTTAATTTAGCCATTATCAAAAATGTCTATTAAATTTGTCTTAAGGAGTGGGAAGAATAAGACTTCTGAAGAAGAGCCAATTATTCCAGGTATTATTTCTGATATTCAGAATCAGAAGGAATTTTGCATCATAGGACATATTGCCGGATTGGTGGCCGGACAGCAAAACTGACAAATGGGCGGCCCTAGAAACTTGCCATGGCTACGACTGGCCAGGGGTTTCTCGCCAATCAAAGCCATGGCTAGTTGCTAGGGATGCCAGTTTGTTAGATTTTCTCTTCGCCCACCAATCCGGCCATGTTAGGCAACCTAACCTGAACTTGAGTGTCAGATCCGCTCATCTCTACCAGGTAGGTTATTTTTCTCTTATGTATTATCTTGTACATAGAGGGGAAACATTTTCTATTTTGAAGCCCACCCAGCAGAGTACTTTTCAGCAAATGTTGCCTGAAGCTACATTATTGTTAAAGGACAAGCTTGAATAAATATCTGTGTTTTTAAAAACGTAAGGAAATCAGAGTTGAATATTTCTCTATAATCTGTGTAGACAAGAATGAGAACAGTATAACAGATTTTAATAAGCAGAGCTATTACATGCTACAGTTCATTAACTAGGGTGACATGCTAGTGGCTCTCACTGGAAAAGAAGCACATAGCCACGAATCAGATCTTGCCTCCCAGTAGAGTAAATGTATGATCATGTGCATACAAAAGGGGTTGTCTGAGATTGGACAAGATTTGGGTCAAGGCAGGCAAAGGAAGCATTACCTATATGTTGAATACCTGGCTGCATGAAGGGAATCTGTCAGTAATATACCAAACAAAGCTGCAGACAGTGTTAGGTTTCTGGAGATCTGTGTTGCCATATCTTTGTGTGTGCGGCTACAAGCAGCAGGAGAGTGAATTACATTTATATTCCAGGATGGTAGCTGTATTGGTGCACTGTTGTGGGAGAGCTCTTCAATGTACTGCTACACAGCCCATTCCCCATCTATAGCTGCTTCTATTTGAATACAACAGTAGTTATTCAGGGGGCAGGGTAAATGCTGTACTCATTGAAGAGCTCTCACAATCCAGTGCACCAGACTGATCCAAGTGCAGCTACAATCCTTGAATATAAATGCATTTTGCACAGCCCTGCAATAGTTTCCAGCTCTATCTGATGGGACTGTGATAAGACTTGTCTGACCAATGAACAATGCCAACCCAGCCTTCGGAATTGGCCTAGATGAGTTGATTCCAGTGCGATGTTGAAATTAATGTCATTAACATACGCATATCTTATGTAATTATAGAATTGTGGTTGCTATGCACTAGAGCCCAGCGATGTCTAAGATAGAAATACTTTATTCTTCTAGAATACTGATTTGGTTATTAGGTCATGAAAGTTAAGTTACTCACTTTCAGAAAATGTCAAGATTTAGATGATGGGGATGTCCATTAGAGCAACAAAATCAAAAAATGAATAAGGGGTCTTGCAATACAAGAGTTTGGAAACTATAATACAAGTGACCAAATGTGTTACTCTTCAAAAAATGAAATTTCCTCCTACATGTACTTGTGTTTAAGGTGTTCAAGGTTTCATTTTGAATATATCTATGATAAAGTTTTGCAAATAGACGGGTGCTAAGAGCATTGTATGCTGGGTAATTATGTCATTGGGGATACAGAGCTGCTGATACAATTTAGTTAAAATGATAAAAAAGTCAGTAACACAAAACAGAACCAATGAAGAGGTATATCTTGCGGGTCAGGTCAATAAGAGGTCACATACAAATCACCATGAACTTTTCAGGAACAGAATTTCCTGGATATGTGCCTTATTTATTTATCCATGAAGTAATCCATCTGTCTGCAAAGGCACAATTCTATGAATAATGCATTTGTGTTCCAACTCATTGTTTTTGCAGTTGCCATGGAAAAATATGTTTAGTTTTTCTCCTAAAAAACGAAAAGGATTTTGTATTTCGCATTTTTATTATGTCATTAGGTAAGAGATAAAGAACTGAACACAGAGACAAGGTGCAAGTAGAATGTGTGGAGTTCATGGGTGAAAACGTTGCTTGCTTAAATATAGTAACAAATCGCTTGGTTTTTGTAACATGAAATATATGTAGTTGTAGGTTTCAAGTTCTTTTTTTAGCCTATTGCAAGTAATGATAGACATGTAAAAAGAGATAAAAATGGGTAAGTACGGACGGGTAAGTAAATGTGTCCCAGTTTGTTAATGGATCCATGTACTTGTTGCGATAAACTTTGGTCATGTCCACTTGTACAGACCAGATTACGCCATTCAGATCTGTGAAAGAGCAAAAACTGTGTAGGTTACATATATAATATGTAAGTTGAAAAGTGGATTCAGAAAGATACCTTACGTAAAGGGTCTATTTCTCTACTATATAACTATATCCTCTCACAGGGCCGTGGAACAACCCCATCTTACATTCGAAGCTTGGAATGTCTCTTTCAGGGGTACATGTCATGAAAATTCACCTCCGGTAACACAGATTCTTCAGATGTGTCATAACGCGAGAGAAATCTTACAAACTATTGACTCATTGGTATTATCCACCTATAGAGCTGGTTCAAAAGAAACTTGAGATCTGGTAATGGAGGAGGCACTTTATGTCATATATTCTGCAGATGCCCCAAACTATTCCCCTTTTTGGCATAATTCCAAACCCAAATAAGTAATATTGTAGGTAAACAGGTCATCTTAGCGCCAGATTTTGTCTCACTTTAGTTACCAAATAGATCATGGTCCCCCATCTAAAGATGATCTAACTACATAGTGAGTCCAAGCAGGAAAGTTGGTCATCCCTGCTAAATGGCTTCAAACAGTACATCTCACGATCTCAGGATGGATTGATCGAGTTGACAACATATGTCGCCTAGAGGAGCTAGCTAGCTGGGAGTCCAGAATGCAGATTTAACAGTTTTAAAAGTATCTGGGAACCTTATAGCAATTCATCTTCGTACCAACGGAATGGCAGCACCTAGATACACACTTGATGAACTTCCGAGCTTTAATAGAGTGCTAATTTAGGAGACACAATGGCTAGCTTTATTGATATCAGGAAGAGATGCTCTATTTATCTTATGATGTATTTTATCTTAGGATGTATTTCATGATTTCTTTACATGGTCAGCTTGTGTGTCTGACCAGTAGACTGGATTTGTCTTATAAAGACAACCTATAGAAGAGAGATCCCCTAAGAAGGAGCAGCAGGTAAGGATTGTGTGGCAGAAATAGGAGTGGTGGGCGGCCAGGGCACGGAGGATCTCCTCACCATGCAGCCATCTTTGTCAACGCCGCAAGCAGAAGTTGCCCTGTATGGCTTTTTATAGCTGAAGCAATGTCTTAGTAAGACAGCCTACATTCATTTTGGTTTAATACAAAGACAAAATGATGTTATATATTTAACTATCTAAAACTCTAAATACTCCCTATACTCACAAGTTCTTGAGTTTTGTCATGTATATTGAGGCAAAACATTTTAGTTTCATTCACACAATATTTTATTATCTAGATTCATTTTCTGATCTGACCTCAGCATGCTGAGGAGGTAGAGGAGGGCTTAGCTTAAATCCAGGAAAATTTCAGCTCTGTGACTTCAAATCTATTCCAAAATTAAGTCAAGTCCCTACTGGACAGCCAAGAAGGTCACTATCTGACCGGAGCAGTTTAATCCAAATGGAATGCAATTCTTGATAAAACTGTAAAACCACACTGTTCACTCTGATTCTGTCTGTACGAGGAAACATTGAACAGTGTTCTGTGCACATTACAATAAATTAATGATATGCATTACTATCATGATATGGTTCCAGTGTTTATGGTATAGCATCTCCTAGAGCTCTGTCCAGGCAAACAGATAAGCATTTCTACTTCAACTATTACAGAATATATCTAAAATACAAATCGCTGTTCATTGTTCCTGCATTAAAGAATAATAGGCACTTTGATTATGCACATGCATGCCCTGGTAAAATGACAGGACACACTTGGGGCAATAGAACTCAACCCCAAAGGTAATGTTTATTTTGGGTGAGGCGCCACTAAATTACTTTCCTTTTATGTATTTAGAAAGTAAGAGCATTGAGTTTACCCCAGTTAAATTAACAGGTGGGCAAAATAGGTAAGTAAGCAAATCTATTGGCTGCTTAGACTGTTCATATGCCGTACATCCTGAAAAGGGGTGTAACTGGCTCGTAGAGGGCCCATATCACAAAAAGGGGGCGTGTTGCCGCCAATGTGTCATAACTATGTAAAGCCACATTATAAACCCTGACATTTTTCGATTAATGATCTAATGCATGAGCAGGTTTATATCATATTAATAAAGCCACAATTGCATCTTACTTTCAAAAGGTAAACTAAGGGTCCATCTCTCCACCCACCTAATCATATCTGAATG
This sequence comes from Engystomops pustulosus, assembly GCA_019512145.1. Classification (NCBI taxonomy): domain Eukaryota; kingdom Metazoa; phylum Chordata; class Amphibia; order Anura; family Leptodactylidae; genus Engystomops; species Engystomops pustulosus. The sequence continues at coordinate 139,343,501 of CM033647.1, read as the reverse complement.
GTTTTAAAAAGACTAGTACGGGGCCAGCGTCTTTCTAATAGAACATATCCAACTTTTATTTAGATTCCATTTAAAATATCCACAAGTCATGGTACAATGGTTTAAAGTGCATGATAAGAGGATAAAAAGGAAAAAGCTGCTTAGCTACGTGTATCTAATTGCATGTTCTTTCTCAAGGATGTTCTTTCTGGAGCTTGCTTGAGAAAGAACGAGGAGTTCAAAATGCGTAGATAAGCTGTTTTTTTATCAACTTATCATGCACTTTAAACCATTGTACCATGACTTCTGGATGTTTTAAAATTGAATCTAAATAAAAGTTGGAAATGTTTAATCTGAAAGACTCTAGCTTCACACTATAATGATTCTCGCTATGTTTGCAACCTGCTGATCAACGGTCCTCTTTCCAGTACAGATGTCTACAGGCACATGTGTGTGAAACTAAATGTATTGAAAGAAGGTCAGAGGTCACTTACTTTGGACTTTTTTTTAAGCTGAAAGGTCAATGACACTAAGGTGAGCACTGCAGTCTCTTACCCTGTATGGCAGAACTACTGTAATACTCCACTAAATACTGTAATGCCTGACTATTTCAGCTGCACCGATATGATCTTTGGCAAAAAGTGAAAATTATACGTCAATTAATAAACTGTCTGAAAATACAGGGCTCCTGTGATTCCTGCAATACAATTATCTAACATACTTGATGCTATGCGTTCTTCAGTAGGCATATTCTGCAGGACATACACTTGCTAGGACATGCTCAATCATGTACTTAACAGATAAAAACTTGAACCCAGTGAATGAAAAAAAATGTGAAAGAATCCTATAATAGTGATCATAGCAAGTAAATACAGTGCAGAATGTTTGGGAGTTGAATATACAGCAATGAACCATGCACTGTACCTACATGTAGTTCCCATGTGGCATATTAGGGGACTGCACAATTGTATTGCTCCTAATCATGATAAGATGGTGAGTAGAGATGGTAGAAATAAATGCAAATCCGAGTGATTTGCATTTCACTTATTGCCATCAGATGAGAACAATTATTATAATTTTAAATATTTCCTTATGTGAAAAAATTAAATAATTTCCATTGTAATCCTATGTGAGAAAAACATGGCAAACCCTATACATATGTGTACACATGTATATGCATACCCCCTGAGGAAAAAAGGCCCAATATGTGAGTTGGAGCTTCCTGACCAAATTCAGCCAATCCACATGGGTAAGACCCTTTCCCTTATTTACTGGTCTTTATATGTGCTGCTTTTGTAACTCACTTGAGTGGTTGTATTTAAAAAAAATTAACATGTGTTACTGAATAGGAAATAGTGCATTCATGTCAGGTCCTTGATACTTTTTTGGCTAAACTAAACTGACTGCTCACCTGTCATCCTAATCCTTTTTTGTTCCCCTCTTTTTGTTGTGCAATAAATTCAATTTTCTGTACTATAAATTCATGGTGAAATATGTTTTAAAGTAATTTGACAATAAAGACTAATATTTTTATCGTAATTTTGCCTCCAATTTGTGTAACGTTGGAGTCTAATATGGGAGATGTTCCCAATGTAACCCCTTAGCACGGGTACACTTCAAAGTGATATAGGTTTGGCCCAGTTATCTAAAAATCAAGGTTACAAAAATATGTAAATGAGCTACAAGTGCTCCTGGAGTCATCACCAGAGGCTCTTTGGGCTCCAGCATCACAGACTAGGACAAGTCCCCTGGAGAACTTCTTACCCACCTACTGTATACATGTACTGGTCTCCAATACTGGCCAAATTCTGTTGAAGTATCCGGAATGTAATTTTCAAATATTGGGGCAGATTTATAAAAAAAAGGTTAGACAGTGTAGAGTTAGACCAGACAGTCCTATTTTGCAGCAGATTCATATAAGTGTCTGGTGCTGGATGATAAATCTGTCTAGTCGTACTCTGCACCTCCTATTAGTTGGCTTACTTTACGCCAAAAAATAAGGACAAAATTCTGTCGGGTGAGCAACTTTACCTGAAAATTCTGCACTGAAATGGCCGTTCTGGTGCTCAGTCGGACCAGAATTGTGTTTTACGCTCTATATTAAAGGTGCACCAAAGAAATTTGTGAGCTCTGGTAGAGCAGTGCAAGGGGTGCCAGATTCATGAAGAACATGTGGCACAACTCATGAATCTGGCGTCCTCTGCACTATAGTGCACCTAGTACAGTTTGCACTGTTTTTGATAAATGTATGCCTATGTGTACAGTATTGAGTAAAAACTACTACAGTCTGACTGATCAATCATTATGTTGATCTATGTACCAAGCAATTTTCCTAACAATTGTAACCACCGACCTTTTCCATATTTTTTGTCATGATTTTCAATATGTTTTAACAATTACCTTTGAGAAGATGAAAAGAATGCAAAAATAGTTTCCCATGGGTTGTCTATCCGGAAAACAAATGAAATACTGCTCATAGAATCTCCCTTACACAAAAATCATTCATCAATCTTTACAGTACCTATGATTAAAAAAATGTTCAATGAATGCACAAGCTGAACTCTGATCTTGATGGATGCTTAGCTGCCTGTAAATGCTTGTCAGATGGCAAATGCCTGCACAAAATTATACATGTACTCATGGCATTGGTTAACTGATTGCACCAAAGTTAATTTATGGCATTGGATTAAGTTCCGGGGCTTTTCTCATTCTATGGTATTAATAAATGTTATACATGATTATAACTTTCCTTTACATACCAAAAATAATCAAATTACTAAATGTATATTACTATGGTGGAGCTTTTACTACCTTTATAGTTTGTGTACAGGGCAAGTTATGTGCAATTGGTGATGTTTTATTCAAAGGTGTATTTTTCATTTTTGCAACATCCAACATGAGGTTTACATTGCGTAGTCCTGTGATTTAGGACACAATTAAAGGTCACCCCTGATTAAAGTATCCGATGAGTTCTACCCTTTATTTGTTTTAGAGCAATTCAGCAATAAATGTTATTGGGGGTCATTTACTAAGGGCCTGATTCGCGTTTTCCCGACGTGTTACCTGAATATTTCCGATTTGCGCCGATTTTCCCTGAATTGCCCTGGGATTTTGGCGCACGCGATCGGATTGTGGCGCATCGGCGCTGGCATGTCTCCTGGAATATCAGACAGAAGGGAGGAGACAACATCAGGGACGTCACCTGTAAGTCATTGGATCACACTGCAGCCTCTGTGCAGGACTGGTATATACTACTATATAGTCACTATATGCTGGTACATACTGGTCTGTGTGTAGGTTATCATATAGTATTGCAGTATTATTCAGTCATTATGGAGTGGTGATAATCCTGATGCAATGATATTATTTGGGCCTAGTACAGAGGTGTCATTAGTGATATCACCCTTTGCTCGGTGGTGTTTGTATTATAACAATATGGCGGTAAAGATCATCAGTAAATGGAGTTTATATGTGGTAAATTATTGGTAATACTGGTCATGTTGTGGTATTCCTATGGGTCAGTTTCGAGGGATCATTTGTAAATTGTAGCGCTATTGTTTGGAATATTGGTCTTATGGTCCTTTTATTTGGTAACAGTTTTGTCTTATGATTATTCAGTAATAATATGGCGGGAGTATTTTTTAGTTTGTCATGGAACAAAATTGGAAATGGTTTAGTAAGTAGGAATTTATCTAAAACTAAAGATACCATTGTTTCTAATATCTCTAGAGCTTGGGAACTGTGTAACTATGTTATATCTTTTTACATATATTGTTGTGGGAGGGGGCCCCACGTTGGCTGCCGAGCTGGGGGGCCCCATCCTAAATGAGGTGCTCCATACCACTGGGACCCTTAATCTGGCCCTGCCTGCAGTTACTACCAGGCTAAGAGTAACCTTCATGGCAGCTCTCCATGACTCTTCCAGCCTGCTGAATCTGCTGCTACTTTTTGGCCATTGCCTGCTGTTGAAAGTTGAATAAAGAACTGTAAGTTGATTTGCACAATGTTGCCTCCATCTGATCCCTGGATACGGCTGCTTACCACCACGGGCTTCCCCATCCATCACCCAGGGATTCATCCTACAGATATTTAGGGGTTGTGAAACATTGCATCAGCCTATCCCTCCATATTTCTTGCACACACCACCTGCTGGAGACCTGCCAGGCTTTAGGCCCATCCTCCGGTCCCCATATCAATCACCATGACCATAGCGTGCCGAAGGCCGCACTAGCCAGCCACTCCGGTATTCTGAGCCCCGGCTGCCTCAAGGCCACCAGGAAAAGGCTAGGCCCCGGTGGGGGATGTTGCACTAACATTATCACTTTATCAGGGTCAGGGGCTGCTTTTCTAAACTTCTTTCTAACTTAGAGTTTGCATAAGTCACCATAAGACATTATTCAAGAAACGTTTCTGGCGTATTGTAAATCATTAGTGGCCTGTCGCTTCCCATCTGGCGCCTTATTTCACTGCTAACCTTTCCTTCTCTCCGCTGCCCGGCCTGCTGATATATAACCTGCTGTGTCCTGAATGGGCTTAAAAAATGGAAAAGTGCCAAAAATATGAAAAAAATCACATTCTAGTTGCAGAGATTTATAGATCAGCAGGGGATTTCATTTTCAGTTCTTGTGCACCTGATGCCAATAAACTTATTAACTATGTAGGGCAAAGGCAAGGTCGAGGTCAAAGGAGTCAAATAACCCTTTAATGCTGGAGAGGGAAGAGAATTGTTCTAGCTCCAACTTACCACTTACCTTATGGGCCCCCTAAGCCTCTTGTGCCCAGTTGCAACCCACCCTCAGCACCCCTCAAGTTACGCCCCTGGTCATAGGCACCTAAAGCATAGTGATTCATGAGGGAAGTGAAGGCTAGCTTCTCCAGTCATATCACATAGAAGAGCTACAGTAGAACAAATTGTTGAAAAAGTAATAACTAGCTACAACACAAAGCGATCAGAACATATGGTTCTGCATATAGGACTCCATTGCTGTAGACGAGTCAGGGTGTAAATCCTGACCCCTTCTTATACAACAAGCGTGCACAAAATGAGTATGAGCATCAGGCCTGGATCATGGAAAACGTAGCCTTGTCTCATTCTAGGCCTAAAGGGGTTAACAGAAAAGATTGTGACATCAGACGTCACTCGGAGGTCACATCAGCCAACTAGACGACTGACACCACAAGGACTTTTGAACGCAGGATCTCACAATCCCTTTAATTCAATTAGAACTATCAGTACTGAAAGCTTCTCCATTATGTAAGACGCACAGAGGCCGGAGATCTTACATAAAGTCACTTATGACCAAAGCAAAATCACAAAAGGTTCCAACAATGTTCTACTGCTTTACAGCTGCACTGGTACTGGTTCAGATCTTACGGGAACTGAACATATTGACCTAAAAGAATCAATAATGTACTAATGTGTACAACGGTATTGATGAAAAGAGACAGACTAAGAATGCTAAAGGGCCGTAGATACCGTACTACACTAATATATAGAATATAAATATAGACCAGGAGGCCGGAGATACTATACTAATATATAAAATACAAATATAGACCAGGAGGCCATAGATACTAGACTAATATATGGAATATAAATATAGACTAGGAGGCTGTAGATACTAGACTAATATATGGAATATAAATATAGACCAGGAGGCCATAGTACTATACTAATATATAAGATATATAGACGGAGGCCTAGATACTATACTAATATATGGAATACAATATAGACCCTGGAGGCCATAGATACTATAACTATCTATATAGATATATAATATAGGACCCGGAGGCCAAGATACTATACTAATATATGAATTAATATAGACCGAGGCATAGATATATACTAATATGGAATATAATTATAGACCCGGAGGCCATAGATACTATACTAATATATAAATATAAATATAGCCCCGGAGGCCATAGATACTATACTAAATATGATAATATAGACCAGGAGGCCATAGATACTATACTATAATAGATATATAACGAGCCTAGATACTATACTAATATATATATAAAATATAGACCAGGAGGCTGTAGATACTATACTAATATATAGAATTAAATAGTAGACACCGGAGGCCATAGATACTATACTAATATATAGATATAAATATAGACCCGGAGGCTGTAGATACTATACTAATATATAGAATATAATATAGACCCGGAGGCCAAGATATATACTAATATATAGAATATAAATATAGACCCGAGCCATAGATACTATACTAATATATAGAATATAAATATAGACCAGGAGGCCATAATACTATACTATATATGAAAATAAATATAGACCCAGAGGCCATGATACTATACTAAATATAGAATAAATATTGGACCAGGAGGCCATAGATACTATACTATATATGGAATATAAATATAGACCAGAGCCATAGATACTATACTAATATTGGATATAAATATAGACCAGAGGCTGTAGATACTAACTAATTATTAGGATTAAAAGTAGACCAGGGGCCCAGATCGATCCTATATAGCATATAACTATCGACCAGGAGTGACGAGATTTACTAATACTAATAATATAGATAGTAAATGATAGACCAGGAGGCCGAGATACTATACTAATATATTAGAATATAAATATAGACCAGGAGCTGTAGATACTATACATAATATATATATGTACATAGAGCCGGAGCCATAGATACATACAATCTATAGAATATAAATATAACACACGAGGCCATATTACTATACTAATATTATGAATCTAATATAGTAGACCCGGAAGCCATAGATACTATACTAATATATAATATAAATATGGACCAGGCCGGAGATACTATACTAATAATATAAATTAGACCAGGAGGCCAGATACTATGACTAATATTGGAATAAATAAGATAGGAGGTCTGTAGATACTATACTATATAGAATTAATAAGACCGGAGGCCATAGATACTATACTAACGATTAGAATATAATATAGACAGGAGGCCCATAGATATATACTAATATATAGGAATATAAATATAGACCAGGAGCTGTAGATACTATACTAATATATAGAATTAAATCTATGACCCGGGCCTTGTACTATACTTAATATATAGAATATAATATAGACCCTGAGGCCATAGATACTCTACTAATATTAGATATAATATCAGCCCAGGAGGCCGTAGATCTATACTAATATATGAATATAACTAACTGGAGGCTAGTCATATACTATACTATATAAATTAAAATATAGACCCATAGGCATAGATACTATACTAATATATAGAATATAAATATAGACCAGAGGCCATAGATCTTAACTAATATATAGAGATAAATAATAGACCCCGGAGGCCTAGATACTATCTAAATATAAATATAAATATAGACCGAGGCATAGATACTATACTAATATATGATATATATAGACCGGAGGCCGGATATACATACTAATATATGGAATAAATATAGACTAGGAGGCTGTAGATACTATACTAATATATAGATATAAATATAGACCAGGAGGCTAGTGACTATACTATATTAGAAGTAAATATAGACCAGGAGGCCTGGATACTATAACTAATATAGGATATAACTATAGACCCGGAGTGCCAAGATCTATACTAATATATAGAATATAAATATAACCAGGAGGCCATAGATACTATACTAATATTGGAATATAAATATAGACGGAGCTGTATAACACTATCTAAATATAGAATTAAATAAGACCAGGAGGCCATAGATAATACTAATATAGATATAAATATAGACCGAGGCTAGTACTATCTAATATATGGTATATATAGACCCGAGGCCTAGATACTATACTAATAATAGATATAAATATAGACCAGGAGGCTGGAGATACTATACTAATAATATAATTAATATGACCAGAGGCCATGTAGATCCCTATACTAATTTAAGATATACTATAGACAGGAGCATAGGTCTATACTAATATATAGATATAAATAGACCCGTAGGCCATAGATATAACTATATATAGAATCTAATAGACAGACTGTAATAGATAACTAAATAGGATATAACTATAGACCAGGAGGCAATAGGTACTATACTAATATAGGATATAAATATAGACCCGGAGGCCATAGATACTATACTAATTATAATATAAATATGACCCGGAGGCCATAGATACTATACTAAGATATAGAATATAATTAGACCAGAGGCCATAGATACTATACTAATATAATGGAATATAAAGTAACTAGGAAGGCTGTAGAACTATACTTTTAGAATGTAAATTAGACCAGAGGCCATAGATACTATACTAATAGATATATATAAATTATACCCAGGAGGCCATAGTACTTATCCTATATATAGGATATAAATATAGACCGGAGGCCATATCTACTATATATAGATGATATAAATATAGACCGAGAGGCTGAGATACTATACTAATATTAGAATTAAATATAGACCAGAGGGCCATAGATACTATACTAATATATAGAATATATATAGCCAGGAGGCCAGGTACTATACTAATATAGGATATGATATAGTACCGGAGCCATAGATCTATACTAATATATAGATATAAATATAGACCAGGAGGCCAGGATACTATACTAATATATAGGATATAAATATAGACCCGGAGGCCATAGATACTTACTAATATATAGAATATAAATATAGCACAGGAGGCCATAGTACTATACTAATATATGATATACTTAACCCGGTCCATAGATACTATACTAATATAGAATATAAATATAGACCGGAGGCCATAGATACTATACTAATATATGAATAGAAATATAGCCCGGAGGCCTAGGTACTAATCTTACTATATATAGGATTAAATAGGACCCGGAGGCCATAGATACTATACTAATATAGAATATAAATTAGACCGGAGGCTTAGATACTATACTATTAAATGTAAAATATAGACCGGAGGCCATAGATACTATACTAATATCTTAGACTAAACTATAGACCCGGAGCCATAGATACTATACAAATATATAAAATATAATATAGACCAGGAGCCATAGTACTATACTAATATAAGAATATAATATAGACCAGAGGCCATAGGTACTATACTATATATGATATAAATATAAGACCCGAGTGTAGATACTATACTAATATATAGTTAAATATAGACCAGGAGGCTGTAGATACACTAATATATAGAATTAAATTAGACCGGAGGCCATAGATCTACTATACTAATATATAGAATATAATATGACCAGAGGCCATAGATACTATAATATAATGGATATATATAACCAAGGAGCTTAGATACTATACTTATATGGAATATAAATATAGACCGTAGCGCTAGGATACTATACTAATTATGAATGTAAATATAGACAGGAGGCCTTAGATACTATACAATATATAGGAATATACATATAGCCCAGGAGGCCATAGAACTAACTAATATTGGAATATAATATAGACTAGACTGTAGATACTATACTAATATATGGAATTAAATATAGACCAGGAGCCATAGATACTATACTAATTATATATACATATAGACTAGGGGCCATATACTAACTAATATATGAATATAAATATAGACCCGAGGGCCATAGATACTATACTAATATATGGAATATAAATATAGACTAGGAGGCCGTAGATACTATACTAATATGGAATATAAATTAGACCAGGAGGCCATAGATACTAACTAATTAGTGGAATATAAATATAGACTAGAGAGCTGTAGATACTATACTAATATAGGAATATAAATATGACCAGGGGGCCATAGATACTAATACTAATATAAGAATATAAATATAGCTACGGAGGCCGTAGATACTAACTAATATATGAAATAATATAGACCGGAGGCCTAGATACTATACAATATATAGAAATAAATATAGACCCGAGCCATAGATACTATACTAATTATGGAATATGAATATAGACCGGCCATAGATACTACTCTAATATATGGAAATATATAGACCCGGAGGCCTGATACTATACTAATATATAATATAAATATAGACCCGATGCCATAGCTACTATACTATATAGAGAATTATAAATATAGACCAGAAGGCCATAGATACTATACTAATATATAGATATAAATATAGACCCGAGGCCAGGTACTATACTAATATATAGAATTAAATATAGACCAGGAGTGTAGATACTATACTAATATATAGAATTAATATAGACCCGGAGGCCATAGATACTATACAATATTAGAATATAATATAGACCGGAGGCGTAGATACTATACTATATATAGAATGTAATATAGACCGGGCCATAGATACTATACTAATATATGAATATAAATAAGACCCCGGAGGCCTAGATACTATACTAATATAGAGATATAAATATAGACGGAAGGCCTAGATACTATAACTAATATGAATATATATGACCGGAGCCATAGATACTATACTAATATATAGATAAAATATGACAGGAGGCCATAGATACTATACTAATATATGGATATAAATATAGACCAGGAGGCCATAGATACTACCTATATATGGATATAAATATAGCCAGGAGGCTGTATAATACTAATATAAGATAATATAAAGTAGGCGGGATACTTACTATATTGGATATAAATATAGACCAGGAGGCCGAGATACTATAACTAATATTGGAATAAATATAGACCAGGAGGCCGGAGATACTATACAATATATAGAATATAAGATATAGACCGAGGCGTAATACTATACTAATATATGAATAGAAATAAGACCGAAGGCCATAGATACTATCTAATATATATAGACTATACTAATAGAAGAGGAGCCATAGATACTATACTAATATATGAATATAATATAGACCCGGAGGCCATAGATACTATACTAATATATTAAAATATATAGACCCAAGCCTGAGATACTTACTTATATAGGATATAAATATAGACCAGAGGCCGAGATACTATACTAATATATGAATAAATATAGACTAGGAGGCTGTAGATACATACTAATTATAATGTAAATATAGACCCGAGGCCATAGATATACTACTATATATAGAATATAAATATAACCAGGAGGCCATGATACTTATACTAATATATGGAATATAAATATAGACTAGGAGCTGTATATACATACTAATATTGAATGTAAAATAGACCCAGAGGCCATGATCAGAATCCAATATATAGAATATAAATATAGACCAGGAGGCCATAGATCTTATACTATATAGGAATATAATATAGACCAGTGAGCGAGATACTATACTTATAGACATATCGACAGGACGAGTACATATCTAATAGAAGAGTAATATAGACCCAGAGCCATAGATACTTACTATATATGATAAATATAGACCCAGGAGGCCTAGATACTATACTAATATATAGAATATAAATATAGACCCGGAGGCCATAGATACTATACTAATATATAAAATATAAATATAGTACACAGGAGGCCATAGATACTATACTATATAGGAATAATATAGAGACCAGGAGGCGGAGATACTTACTAATATATGGAATATAAATATAACTAGGAGGCTAGATACTATACTAATATATAGAATATAATATAGACAGGAGCTGTAGATACTATACTAATATTTAGATGTAAATATAGACCAGGAGGCCATAGTACTATACTAAATATAGGAATAAATATAGACCGGAGGCATAGATCTATACAATTATAGAATATAAATATGACCAGGAGCCATAATATATATCTAATATATGGAATATAAATATAGACTAGAGGCTGTAATACTTACATATAGAATGTAAATATAGACCAGGAGGCCATAGATACAATATATAGATATAAATAACCAGTAGGCCATAGGTATATACATATATAGATATAAATATAGACCGGAGGCCATAGATACTATACTAATATATGAATATAATATAGACAGGAGCTGTATATACATACTAAATATAGAATGTAATATAGACCAGGAGGCCATAGATACTATACTAATATAGGATAGATAATAGACCGAGGAGCCTAGTACTATTATTATAGGATATAATATAGACCGAGGCCATAGATACTACTATATATATAATTAATAGACCAGGAGGCTGTAATACTATACTAATATATAGGATATAAATATAGACCGGAGGCCATAGTACTATACTAATCTTAGGATATATAAAAGACCCGGAGGCCATATTACATACTAATATATGAGAAAATATAATAGCCCCGGAGGCCATAGATACTATACTATATAAGAATATAAATATAGACCAGAGGCCATAGATACTAACTATATGGAATATAAATATAGACTATAGAGGCTGTAATACTATACTATATATAGAATGTTAAATATAACCAGACCCATATATACTATACTAATTATAGGATATAAATAAGACCGGAGGCATAGGTACTATCTAATATATAGGATATAAATATAGACCGGAGGCCATAGAGCTATACGTACTATAAGAATATAAATATAACCATAGAGGCTGTGATCCTATACTAATATATAAATGTAAATATAGACCGAGAGGCCAAGATACTATACTAATATATAGGATATAAATATAGACCAGGAGCTAGCTACATACAAATATAGGATATAAATATAGACCGGAGGCCATAGATACTATACTAATATATAGAATAGCAATATAGACCAGAGGCCATAGGTACTATACTAATATATAGGATATAAATATAGACCCGGAGGCCATAGATACTATACTAATATATAGATATAATATAGACCAGAGGCCATAGTTACTATACTAATATATAGGTATAAATTAGACCCGAGGCATATACCTATACAATATATATAAATAATATAGACCAAGGGCCATAGATACTATACTAATATATAATATAATATAGACCAGGAGGCCATAGGTACTAACTAATAATAATGGATATAAATATTAGACCGGAGGCCATATATACTATACTAATATATAGAATATAAATATAGACCAGGAGGCTGTCGATACTATACTAATATATAGAATGTAATATGATAGACCCGGAGGCCATAGATACTATCTAATATAGAATATAATATAGACCGAGGCCATAGATACTATACTAAATATATAGAATATATATAGACCAGGAGCCATAGATACTATTATAATAGAATTAAATATAGACCAGGAGCCATAGGTACTATACTAATATATAGGATTAAATATAGACCCGGAGGCTGTAGATACTATACTAATATATGGAATATAATTAGACCAGGAGGCGGTAGATCTATAAAATCTATAGAATGTAATCAGACCGAGGCAATATACTATACTAGTATAGAATTAAATATAGACCAGGAGGCCATAATACTATACTAATATATAGGATATAAATATAGACCAGGACCTGTAGATACTATACTATATATAGAATATAAATATAGACCAGGAGGCCTGATATGCTATACTAATATAGGATATAAATATAGACCGAGGCCATAGATACTATACTAATATATGGAATATAATATAGTCCAGGAGGCCATAGATACTATACTAATATATGGAATATAAATATAGACTAGGAGGCCGTAGATACTATATATAGATATGAAATATGGACTAACACATACTATAAATATGGATTAAGAGGCCAGTGAAGAATAGAATAAAAACATTAAAAACAGTGAACACAGGACCATTTAAGTGCAGAACACATTGAAAGAACAATATTCTTCACATTCCAGATGTTCCGAACATCTCTAACTTAACGGGAGACACGCGCGAACACTGCAAAGTGAAGAATAGTGTTATTCAATGTGTTCTTACAAGTAAACATCTGGAAACATCTGTAATATTTTTTTTTTACAATAAAAATACTTTTATTCAATTTATTTTATTAATTTACTGCTCGATCTCGAGCCGGCGAGATACTCGTCTGAGTAACGAGCCGGTCCGAGTATGCTAATACTCGACCGAGCAGTATACCCAGACGAGTATACTCGCTCATCTCTAGTGAACACCTATTGATAAATGAGGCAAATCTTCACTGACAGAAAATCTATGAGCTGGTGTAAATTTTAGCTACTGGGCTAATGCTCTCCCAATATACAGTTATTTATGACAGAGGAAGATTTTTTTTCCAATTTATTTCTGAGTTAAGATAACGGGAAGTAGATTATCTCTATGGTGGGACATTTGGTGTCATTGTTAGTATATTTTCTGTATGGTTACATTACTGAGCATATTGTACTGTGACATCACTGGGTGTATGATATCTGTACTGTGACATCTCTGTGTGTATTATGCCTGTACTGTGACATCACTTTGTGTATGATCCCTGTACTGTGAAATCCCTATGTGCATTGTTTACATTGATTTAATCCATGTGTGGCTTTGTACTACAATCATGTATATATTTATGCAGGGTCGGCTCAAGGTTTCAATAGGCCCCTGGGCGACAGAGCCTCAGTGGGCCCCTTTGCAGTGAAGGGGAGGCGTTAAAAATGCAGTAACTGAAACAGTTTCCTGTTCCCTAAAATATTTCCTAGTTTAACAAACCAAACAGCCCCCTCATTGTGTTTTTTATATACAGCCCCCTCAAGGCTATTTTATATAAAGCCTGCCTCCCCCCTATGTATTCATTCACAGTCCCCCTCACCACCATGGATTCCTTATGTACAACCTTATGTGGGCCCCTCCCTCCCAGCAGCTCTGGGCCCCAGCACTTGCCCCGTTACGCCCAGTGCTGGCGCCAACCCTGTATTTATGGACAGACCAATATCCTGGTTATGTCACAATAGTTTGCCTGTGTTTTTTGACTGAACTGATGATGTCATAATAGTTTATTATATTACATGCTATGATATCACCATACAGGTGTGTGTCTGGGTTTTTATTTATGTATATAGTAATCTGTATACAGATGTGGCTGAGACTATATACATAAGCTATTTAGAACTGTGCTGTGTTACATTACTAGTGCATACATGTATGTGGGCCTTGCTATATTGTTATAATAGTGCTTGTTTTTGGCACACTTGCTCTAGGGGGGCAGCCACAGTAACGCGCATGTAAATGGATCCAGATATTCGAATAAAAAGGAATAACTCTGACCCCGTCCTTGCCTTTTCCATCCTGAGTGATCCCAGTTGTCATTGATAATCGTATTAAAAACACATCTGGTCACTGGTAATCAGGTTATCATCTTCTAGGTGCGTCATTTTCTCTTATTTATCTTTCTGACTTTCTATACAAAGGAGCTTGTGTGTGCATACATGGTCAGTTTTATCAGCTAGAGGTGACCCCTTAACCTGGTCTTCTTTTATGCATGTGGAGGGATTAATTGTGGCTTGTACACCTGTATACCGGCCTACGAGCTATGGTTCTGATGTGGTGTGGGCAAGCAGGGGCCCGGGGACACCCCTGCCTTCACACTACCTATAGACTACAACAGTTCCAGGTGCAGGCTATAGCGCAGTTGTACGCTGGACATGGCATAGAACTGAGCAGGCTGCGGGCACGAGTGCGCCTAAAATCAGTCAACAAACCAGCTACAGAGAGAAACTGTCTGACCAGTGACACAATGAACCAGATGCTACCATCAGCTACTCACCAGTAAGAACACCTAGTGGGCAATGTCCAACGATGCCCATGAAGGTTCAGGAGGCCAGGAGTGCAGGTGTACGGCAATACTCTAGATTAAGGTGTGAAAGAGGTATGCAGAACGAGGTCAGGTGAAAGGAGGGTAGGAGAGACAGGATGGAGGGGTACATAACATGTAAGCTCCGGGGTGCATAGGGACAGATAATGTCGGGCGGAAACCTGAACAGATTCTAAAGGAGTGGCTGGGGTCTAGGTCGCCCCTAATCATATAAATCTTCTCTTCTCAGCTCTTCTGTTGAATTTGAAAATGCATGTGTTACTGCCACATATGAACGCTCTCTCACTTTCCAGTTTTCACTGACTTTGCAAAAATGTTTTGCCATTTCAAATTGACTGAAACCCTCCAGTAGCAGGTTGTCCAGATGAAGGCCAAAGCGGAGACCCTATCAAACAAAGCTAAAGAAGTTGATTGTTTCACGTTTATGATTTCTAGAATTTTGCATCTTTAAAACAACACAAACTCATTTAAGCGCCCCAAGAAGGCTGGTCACCCTTAAAAGAGAAATACAAGAGAGGACTGGATACTGCATCGGAAATTTCTCCACAGCTTAGCACAGGGTAAAGATCTGTCTTATCATATAATATCACAACATTAAAGAGCATTTGGACTCAAACCTCTTATTAGCTGGACTCGCCTTTGCTGGAGAACATGTTGTGTGGATAGAGAAGAAGTGGTTACAGTTCATTTTACTGATGAAAGCAAACATGATTTATTTAATAAAATATTATAAAAAAACTGGAAAAAGAATGAATCCAAAGTGTGTAAAGAAGTCAGTGAAAGGTGTTGGAGGAAGTGTCATGGTTTGGGGAATGTTTTCTGCAGAAGGAGTTGGTCCTTGCATACAGCTAAATGGAAAAGTTAGTGCAATTGTGTATCAGAACCTTCTTCAAAAACATGTGGTTTCTTCCATACTTCTTCATTCAATCAGACATTTTCATGAAGGACAATGCCCCCGGTCACACAGCAAAATAGAGCAGTTGCTTGAAATAGAAAACACTGTAACAATGAAACAAACAATGAAATTGCCAGCCTGGAGTCCTGATTAAAACCCAATAGAAATCATCTGGAAAATCCTTGGTGACACATTTATGGCCAAGAAACGCACAACAATCACCGAAACATGGAAAAGACTGGAAGAAGAGTGGATCAAAATCCCAGCAGAGCAGTGTGAGAGACTAGTGATGTCCTGTGGCCGGTACTGAAGTCATTCAAAGCAAAGACCTGTTCACTTACCTACTGACTGGCGATTGTTGTAGCCTTCAGAAAATGTAATTATAATTTTTCTCTGTGCTTCAGTCATTGCTGTTCTCTAATTATGATCATCATGTTTTTAGCAAAATAAAGGTTTTTTGTTGATATACTTTCTAAAACTCTGTTCCAGTGGCATGGTGTACCCCATACAAAAAATCCTTCAAATGTTGATCAATGGAGATTACGTTATTTGTGAAAAAAAATCAAGTGATTATAGAATATTCTCTAATTTTGATCTCCTGTGTATATGTATCTGTTGCAGAATGAAGGGCGGTGCCAACATCAAGCACTGTGCTCGCATACATCTGTGCCATCGTTGAATAGACCTGCCCGGGTACTCGTATTCTGCTCCAGATAAATCTTGTTGGATCATTTATGTTGAGTAATTTACGACTGTGGAGTCTACGTTAGATCAGCAAATAGTTGGTCTAGTTTCTGACGGAATTTTTGGGCAAACCCATTTAACCCCTTAAGGAGAAAGAGTTTTTTTGCTCCTTTCTCGATCTCCACCTTCAAAATTCCATAACTTTTCATGTGCGCTTTCAATGCATTTTCAAAGCAATTTCAATGAATTTTTCACGCGCAGATTACACGTGTGAAAAGGACTCAGGACTGAGGTCTATCTTTTCTATGGTAATTGATGCATGAAAAACGCATTGCACTTGCATGTGTCTCAGAGTGCAGTACATCTTTGATGCGTCTCCATAGACTTGTATGGTGCGTTTTTCATGCGCGTGACTTGGAAAAGTAGAGCATGCCGAGATTTAAACGCGCATTTAAAAATGCGTCTGTGTGCGTGAAAAAAAATGCAGGGGCCGACTGAAATTTGAAGCCGATCCTGGGTGCAATGCTCATTATATCACACAGATCTGATTAATTTCTGTGATACTAACAAGCTGTGCACCTGTGTGACATCACATGGCCATGGACAGACTTCTCTCCACTGAGTAATTAACACAGAAATTCTATTGGAAAATTGTATATTTTTTACTTACACAAACAATGTCAATTATTTGCTGAAAGTGGACAACCCCTTTAAGGTTCACTCTTGGAAATCCTTCAAGCGTATGAAGCAAGTTTCTCACACCAAACACACTCATGGGCAACTCATGGGCTTTACTCTCTTTGAGAACACATATGCAACATCCCACACCGCGGCCTAGCCCTTTATTGGGGCAGCCGGGGCCCAGAATACCGGAGTTGCTGGCGATTGCGGCCTAGGGCAAGCTGATGTCACGGTGCTTGGTATGGGGACAGGATGGCTGCCTGGCAGGTCTCCAGCAGGTGATGTGTGCACGAAATATGGAGGGAGAGGCTGATGTACTGGTTTCTCCCTGGTGCAACCCCTGACTGTCTGTAGGATGAGTCCCTGGGTAATAGATGGGGAGCCCCTGGTGGTAGACAGCCATATCCAGGGATCAGACGGAGGCAACATTGTGCAAATCAACTCACAGTTCTTTATTGAACAACAGGTAGCAGGCAACGGGTCTTAACAGTCAACAGCAGATTCTGGTACTGGAGTGGGGTCCTCAGGAATAAAGAACCAGTGTCGTAGTAGATGCAGGCTGGGATACTTGAGATGGAGCTGTGGAAGCTGCAGCTCTGGGCTAGAGTCTCCAGACTCAGTTCCTGGGATTGGTTTCTGTCACAGCACTAAAGGTGTGCTCCACACTGTCTCTCTGTTCACCCTGTCTCTGAAGACTAGACCTTGTGGTAAAGAGCATGTGCTCAAAAGACCAGCTAAGACTGGATTAAGACAATGTGCTCCCACTGCACAGGGGTTCTATACTTCACTTTATACTATAGTAACTATTGCCTTTCCAGGCAGAATCTAGAGCTGCAATTACATAATGACCAGGCTCTGAAAACTTCATAGAGGGTTCGCGACTCCCCCTAACAGCTCCTGACCTGGAGAGGGCGCTATTCGCAACTACCAGCTTGCCTATGTATTGGCAGGGGGGTTGCACATACATACTCTGGGGCTGAGCATGCATATGAATAAGGGATACAGGACGAGGTATCAGGATTCCTCTCTTCTCCTGTAACACCCGCCAAAACCTATTGCTGGGCCTCCGTTATTGCTGTTAGGGTAAGGATGGTAAACCTGCTCTGCTATTTCTTGCACCATCATACATGTAGTTCACATTAGCAGATTTCAATTCCGGAGAAGCCTCCATTACCATATTGATCTGTTAGTATATAATGGCCATAGTTAAAATGGATGTGGAATACAGTCACACTGACCTTGTTATTCTAAAACCCGGAAGAAAGATATTCTTGGAAGAGATCAGCACACTGAGTACTCCTGTTGCTTCATAATGCTGGTTTTTCAAAAGAAGACCACTTATCAAGTCGGAATCAGGTCACTCCGACACGATCACCTGACATCAGCGCTGTAATAACAGAGGAGCATTAACACCTCTGTACATTAATGGTAATGATGAACATAGGAAACCTCCAGCCTCAGCCTTCCAGAAGGAAAAACGTATAATAGATATACAGTATTTACGTATATATTCCACACTATCGAGCGCAGACCTAGATTATGACCTATATTCAGACTGGTGGGATTTATAAGTAACGGAGATGCCAAAATAACAGATAGTTTGCATTGTAGACATGAATATTCATAAGTTCCCCCGCTGCTTCCTCCTGCTAGGAAACCATTTTAACAAGATGGGATTGTAGAAAGTGGCGGAGCTATTCGCAGCTGGATAACATATACTGTATATTGATATATATAAATGGAAGCCGGTGCTCCTGCCATCATCCTATGGCGTGCGATATTTCAGAACGACAGAAAAAATAATTTTCATAGATTTGTCTTGGCAACCATCTATTAAAAAATAAATGAAACCTTCGCCAGAGCCCAAAAACAATGTCCTTTTATATATGGAAGGGGAATAGACCACGATTAGCAAGAGCCATCTTGTCTAAACATAAAACGGTTGGAGGACTGGGAGTCCCAGATATTAAAGGGTACTACAGAGCCATGGTACTTCAACAGGCGGCATGCTGGTTGCAAGCCACAAAAAAAATGCCATGGATCCACATTGAAACATCAGCCCTAGGTACAACAGATTTAAAAGCTGTACTACATGCCAGATTGTGGAGGCAACAACCATCCACACTCCCTCTGCCATTAACACGCAACATGCTTGAAATCTGGATACAGTCACACGATTCAGAAACTACCAAAAAATCAGATCTCTATCTATCAGACATGCCACTGGAGACAGTGGAATATTCCATATCCGACATTGACCTTCAGGGGTGGAAAGAGGCAGGAGTCAAAACGATTGGCCAAGTAATGGAGGGCAATCAAATACTAGACTTTAATGACATACAGAAAACATTTAAGCTGCCAGGCGCAGCTCTGTTCACATATCTTAGGCTCAAACATTTCCTGAGCACAGTTAGAGAAGCAACGTTTACATACGATAAGCTGTTATGGAAAATGATTCAACTCCCCACAAATGGACTACGCACACTATATACACACCTGACTGCTAGCACCCAATTTCGCAATCACTACGCGTACAGATTGTGGGAGAGAGACTTGGGTCTGACCATCAAAACAAGAGAGTGGTGTAAAGCAACCTCCCTAACGCACAAAGCCCTAAAGTGCACATCACACATGGAAAATGCAACCAAACTAACGCTGAGGTGGTACTACACCCCGGACAGAATACATATAGCTTATCCTAGCATCCCCCCATTATGCTGGAGAGGATGTGGAGGAAAAGGCACACTAATACATATTTTCTGGGACTGCCTCAGCATACGCCCCTTCTGGGATGCTATCTATGCGGTCCTAAACCAAATCACTGGACACACCATAGACAAAGCACCTGGGCTTGCATTGTTAAGCCTGGGACTACATAACCTCCCCTGGACACAAAGAATACTACTATGCAAGGTCTTTGCAATAACAAGAATCACAATTGCTAAATACTGGAAAACTCCAAACCCTCCATCAATAACGGAATGGCTCACTAGAATAGACACAGTATACAGATATGAAAACGCACTGTCATTTGGATTCCTAAAAAACCAACCTATCGACTTGATTTGGCGCCCCTGGAAAACATATAGAAACTTGTAGTAGCAAAATTGTTGGAGCTCTGACGGTAGACACTTTCGAGGGATTCTTAACCTGAAATTGGAATGAAGATACTAAATTATAGATATTGTAGGGCAACATGGTGACTTAGTGGTTAGCATTACAGCCTTGCAGTGCTGGGGACCTGGGTCCAAGTCCCAACCAGGTCAACATCTGCAAAGATTTTGTATGTTCTCTCCATGTTTGTGTGTGTTTCCTCCGGGTCCTCCGGTTTCCTCCCACACTCTAAACCATACTGGTAGGTTGATTGTGATTGTGAGCTCCATTGGGGACAGGGACTGATTTGGCAAACTCTGTACAACGCTGCGTAATCTGTGTGTACTATATAAATAAAGAATTATCATTATAATTAGAATGAATTTGGGTGGTAGCTGAAGTCCTGATGCTCAAACTCACATCATCAGCTATTTAAAGTGTAGGATGTACAGCATTGAATTTCGTGTGTACTTGCTGCGACATCACTGGTGAAATTTTAAGTGTTATTGTGGAAAATGAGGATCCCTCAAATGCCCTAATTAAGCTTTAACCTGTAGATCACTAAGGATCCATGGAGGTTCTGGGCAATCACACCATCACAAAAGGGTGTTCTTTATTCCAAAATGTAGGTTTGTCATGTATAGTTTTCAGTTGTCTCCAGCAATCTATGAATATGATCTTCCTGAGGTCCATTCAAATGGAGAACACAGTTCCATTACCCTAGTATCAATAGAGGTCTCAGCAGTTGACTACCAGAATGTTCCATATAGATTTCTTAAGCTGAAAATGAGTTCACTACTAGCCATACTAATCCATATGAAATTTGCTCCCCCTAGTGGTGGCTGCATACATAAAAAATTAGATAATTTATCTGGCCAGAAAAAGCAAGCTCACCTACTGTACACAAACCAATAAGAACAGAATATGGAACTTTAATATCTAATTCTGAAGATTCATAACAGACAATATACTGCATTTACCTGTAGGATGTTCTACTTTTCAATTTTTTAGAAAACTCTACATAGAGTTTTTTTTAACATAGCTATACAAAAATAAAACAAAATCATGAGACATAAGTACTTGATTTTGCATAACAATAGTTGGTATAAACCAATTACGAGAACCTGACAGCTGGAGAATGGTTTGGTCATGTGTTGTATTCAGCTTGACCTACTTGTCTTCCATAGTCTGACAATAGGTTAAATAGTTTAATATGCTGCGTGAATTCCTGCCCATTGAGAGTAATCACCTCTTGCCAAAATGTGTGGGTCTGTCATAATAACATGGGGTTATTTGGCTTTATTCTTATAGGAACACCAGAACTACCTATAGACTACAACAGTTCCAGGTGCAGGCTATAGCGCAGTTGGCTGGGGTCTAGGTCGCCCGTAATCAGATAAATCTTCTCTTCTCAGCTCTTCTGTTGAATTTAAAAATCCATGTGTTACTGCCACATACCAACGCTCTCTCACTTTCCAGTTTTCACTGACTTTGCAAAAATGTTTTGCCATTTCAAATTGACTGAAACCCTCCAGTAGCAGGTTGTCCAGATGAAGGCCAAAGCGGAGACCCTATCAAACAAAACAAGATAAGTTGATTGTTTCACGTCTATGATTTCTAGAATTTTGCATCTTTAAAACAACACAAACTCATTTAAGCACCCCAAGAAGGCTGGTCACCCTTAAAAGAGAAATATAAGAGAGGACTGGATACTGCAGTGGAAATTTCTCTGCAGCTTAGCACAGGGTAAAGATCTGTCTTATCATATAATATCACAACATTAAAGAGCATTTGGACTAAAAGATCACTCTGCAGTGACCAAACCTCTTATTAGCAGAAAGAATCAAAAAGCTGGACTCACCTTTGCTGGAGAACATGTTGTGTGGATAGAGAAGAAGTGGTTACAGTTCATTTTACTGATGAAAGTAAGCATGATTTATTTTGTAAAATATTATCAAAAAACAGGAAAAAGAATGAATCCAAAGTGTGTAAAGAAGTCAGTGAAAGGTGTTGTAGGAAGTGTCATGGTTTGGGGAATGTTTTCTACAGAAGGAGTTGGTCCTTGCATACAGCTAAATGGAAAAGTTAGTGCAATTGTGTATCAGAACCTTCTTAAAAACATGTGGTTTCTTCCATACTTCTTCATTCAATCAGACATTTTCATGAAGGACAATGCCACCGGTCACACAGCAAAATAGAGCAGTTGCTTGAAATAGAAAACACTGTAACAATGAAACAAACAATGGAATTGCCAACCTGGAGTCCTGATCAAAACCCAATAGAAATCCTCTGGAAAATCCTCGGTGACATATTTATGGCCAAGAAATCCACAACAATCACAGAAACGTGGAAAAGACTGTAAGAAGACTGGATCAAGATCCCAGCAGAGCAGTGTGAGAAACTAGTGATGTCCTGTGGTCGGGCTGAAGAGCATCAAAGCAAAAGGCCTGTGCATCACTACTGAGGCGATGTTGTGTAACCTTCGAAATGTAATTATAATTTTTCTCGTGCTTCAGTCATTGCTTTCTCTAATTATGTTTTTAGCAAAATAAAGGTTTTATGTTGATATACTTTCTAAAACTCTGTCTAGTGGCATGGTGTACCCATACAAAAAATCATCAAATGTTGATGAATGAGAGTTACATTATTTGTGAAAAAAAATCAATGATGATACAATGTTCTCTAATTTGATCTCCCGTTATATGTTCCTGTTGCGAATGAAGGGCGGTGCCAACATCAAGCACTGTGCTCGCATACATCTGCGCCATACTGGGGGATATATATGAAACTGTCGTTGAATAGACCTGCCCTGGTACTCGTATTCTGCGCCAGATAAATCATGCTGGATCATTTATGTTGAGTAATTTATGACTGTGGAGTCTACTTTAGATCAGCAAATAGTTGGTCTAGTTTCTGACAGAATTTTTGGGCAAACCCACTTAACCCCTTAAGGACAAAGAGTTTATTTTGCTCCTTTCTCACTCTCCACCTTCAAAATTCCATAACTTTTCATGCACGTTTTCAATGCATTTTTCACATGCAGATTACACGCGTGAAAAGGACTCAGAACTGAGCTCTATCTTTTCTATGGCAATTGATGCGTGAAAAACGCATTGCACTTGCATGTGTCTCAGAGTGCGATACGTTTTTGATGCATCTCCATAGACTTGTATGGTGCGTTTTTCATGCGCGTGACTTGCAAAAGTAGAGCAAGCTGAGATTTAAACGCGCGTTAAAAAAAAACGTATGTGTGCGTGAAAAGAAATGCAAGGGCTGACTGCAATTTGAAGCCGACCCTGGGTGCACTGCTCATTATATCACACAGATCTGATTAATTTCTGTGATACGAAAAAGCTGTGCACCTGTGTGACATCACATGACCATGGACAGACTTCTCTCCACTGAGTAATTGACACAGAATGCATATTGGAAAATTGTATATTTTTTACTTACACAAACAGTATCAATTATTTGCTGAAAGTGGACACTTTAAGGTTCACTATTGGAAATCCTTCAATCGTATGAAGCAAGTTTCTCAGACCAAAAACGCTCATGGGAAACTCATGGGCTTTACTCTGCCTTTTCTTGGGGCAGCCGGGGCCCACCATACCAGAGTGACTGGTGATTGTGGCCTACGGCACGTTGATGTCATGGTGCTTGGTATGGGTACCTGAGGGCTGTCCTACAGCCTGGCAGGTCTCCAGCAGGTGGTGTGTGCAAAAAATATGGAGAGAGAGAGGCTGATGTACTGGTTCTCCTTGGGGCAACCCCTGAGTGTCTGTAATATATGTTCCTGGGTAATGGATGGGGAGCCCCTGGTGGTAGACAGCCGTATCCAGGGATCAGCTGGAGGCAACATTGTGCAAATCAACACACAGTTCTTTATTGAACAACATGTAGCAGGCAACGGGCCTAAACAGTCAACAGAAGATTCTGGTACTGGAGTGGTCGTGGAGAGTGGTCCTCAGGAATAAAGAACCAGCGTCGTAGTAGATGCAGGCTGGGATAATTGAGATAGAGCTGTGTTCAAGTTGTGGAAGCTGCAGCTCTGGGCTAGAGTCTCCAGACTCAGTTCCTGGGATTGGTTTCTGTCACAGCACTAAAGGTGCGCTTCACACTGTCTCTCTGTTCACTCTATCTCTGCAGACTGGACCTTGTGGTAAAGAGCAGCTAAGACTGGATTAAGACTGTGTGCCCCCACTGCACAGGGGTTTTATACTACACTTTATACTATACTAACTATTGCCTTTCCAGGCAGAATCTACAGCTGCAATTAAATAATGACCAGGCTCTGGAACCTTTATAGAGGGTCCACAACTCCCCCTAACAGTTCCTGATCTGGAGAGGGCTCTAATCACAACTACCAGCTTGCCTATGTATTGGCAGGGGTGTTGCACATACATACTCTGGGGCTGAGCATGCATATTAATAAGGGATACAGGACGAGGCATCAGGATTCCTCTCTTCCCTGTAACACCCACCAAAACCTATTGCTGGGCCTCCGTTATTGCTGTTAGGGTAAGGATGGTAAACCTGCTCTGCTATTTCTTACACCATCATCCACGTAGTTCACATTAGTAGATTTCAATTCCGGAGAAGCCTCCATTACCATATTGATCTGTTAGTATATAATGGCCATAGTTAAAATGGATGTGGAATACAGTCACACTGACCTTGTTATTCTAAAACCCGGAAGAAAGATATTCTTGGAAGAGATCAGCACACTGAGTACTCCTGTTGCTTCATAATGCTGGTTTTTCAAAAGAAGACCACTTATCACGTAGGAATCAGGTCACACCGACACGATCAGCTGACATTAGCATCAGCGCTGTAATAACAGAGGAGCATTAACACCTCTGTACATTAATGGTAATGATGAACAGCCATAGGAAACCTCCAGTCTCAGCCTTCCAGAAGGAAAAACGTATAATAGATATACAGCATTTACGTATATATTCCACTCTATCGAGTGCAGACCTAGATTATGACCTATATTCTGACTGGTGGGATTTATATGTAACGGAGATGCCAAAATAACAGATAGTTTGCATTGTAGACATGAATATTCATAAGTTCCCCCGCTGCTTCCTCCTGCTAGGAAACCATTTTAACAAGATGGGATTGTAGAAAGTGGCTGAGCTATTCACAGCTGGATAACGTATACTGTATATTGATGTATATAAATGGAAGGCAGTGCTCCTGCCATCATCCCTCTTCCTATGGCATATGATATTTCAGAACTACAGAAAAAAAGAATTTTCATTGATTTGTCTTGGCAACCATCTATTAAAAAATAAATGAAACATTTATCCCGATGATCCCGATAATCTGGAAAGCCCCATATTATGGAACAATCCATTTACAGACTAGAAGCAGAAGTAGCATTGCAAGATTCATTATGGGACAATTGCTTGTGTGTTACTTTGTCTTACTTTTTGTATGTTCTCTCCGTGTTTGCGTGGGCTTCCTCCCACACTCTAAAACATACAGGGGCAGATTTACTTACCCGGTCCGTTCGCGATCCAGCGGCGCGTTCTCTACGGTGGATTCGGGTCCGGCCGGGATTCACTAAGGTAGTTCCTCCGCCGTCCACCAGGTGGCGCTGCTGCGTTGAAGTTCCCCGGAGGCGCGCTGGAATGCCCTGAAATTCACCGGCCTATACCTGGTGAAGGTAAGTGTAATTTTAAAGAAGACCATTATCACGTAGGATCAGGTACACCGACCACGATCAGCTGACATTTGCATCAGCGCTGTAATAACAGAGGAGCATTAACACCTCTGTACATTAATGGTAATGATGAACAGCCATAGGAAACCTCCAGTTCAGCCTTCCAGAAGGAAAAACGATAATAGATATACAGCATTACGATATATTCACTATTATCTATATCGAGGCAGACCTAGATTATACCTATATTCTGACTGGTGGGATTTAATGTAACGGAGATGCCCAAATAACATAGTTTGCATTGTAGACATGAATATTCATAAGTTCCCCCGCTGCTTCCTCCTGCTAGGAAAACCATTTTAACAAGATGGGATTGTAGAAGTGGCTGAGTATCACAGTGGATAACGTTACTGTAATTGATGTATATAAATGGAAGGCAGTGCTCCTGCCATCACCCTCTTCCTATGGATATGATTTTCAGAACTACAGAAAAAAAGAATTTCATTGATTTGTCTTGCAACCATCTATAAAAAAAATGAAAACATTATCCCGATGATCCCGATAATCTGGAAAGCCCATATTAGGAAAATCCATTTACAGACAGAAGCAGAGTAGCATTGCAAGATTCATTATGGGACAATTGCTGTTTGTGTGACTTTGTCTTACTTTTTGTATGTTCTCTCCGTGTTTGCGTGGCTTCTCCCACACTCTAAAACATACAGGGATACTAATATATGAATAAAATATAGCCAGGAGGCCTAGATACTATACTAATATATAGGATATAAATATAGACCAGGAGGCTGTAGATACTATACTAAATATAGAATAAATATAGACCGGAGGCATGTAGATACTATACAATATATAGAATGTAATATAGACCCGGAGGCCGTAGTACTATACTAATATATAGAATATAAATATAGACCAGGAGGCCATAGATACTATACTAATTATAGGATATAAATATAGACCAGGAGGCAGATACTATACTAATAGATTAGATTAAATATAGACAGGAGGCCATAGATACTATACTAATATAGGATATAATATAGACCAGGAGGATGTAATACTATACTATATATGGAATAAATTAGAAGGAGGCCATAGTACTATATAATAGTTTGGAATTAAATATAGTCCAGACCACCGAGCCATAGATTACATGACTAATATATGGAATATAAATATAGACTAGGAGGCTGTAGATACTAGACTAATATATGGAATATAAATATAGACCAGGAGGCCATAGATACTATACTAATATATAGAATATAAATATAGACTAGGAGGCCGTAGATACTATACTAATATATGGAATATAAATATAGACCCGGAGGCCATAGATACTATACTAATATATAGAATATAAATATAGACCCGGAGGCCATAGATACTATACTAATATATGGAATATGAATATAGACCCTGAGGCCATAGATACTATACTAATATATGGAATATAATTATAGACCCGGAGGCCATAGATACTATACTAATATATAAAATATAAATATAGACCCGGAGGCCATAGATACTATACTAATATATAGAATATAAATATAGACCAGGAGGCCATAGATACTATACTAATATATAGGATATAAATATAGACCAGGAGGCCGGAGATACTATACTAATATATAGAATATAAATATAGACCAGGAGGCCATAGATACTATACTAATATATAGAATATAAATATAGACCCGGAGGCCATAGATACTATACTAATATATAGAATATAAATATAGACCCGGAGGCCATAGATACTATACTAATATATAGAATATAAATATGACCTATAACCCGGAGGCCATAGATACTATACTAATATATAATATAATATAGACCAGGAGGCCATAGATACTATACTATATAATGGAATATAAATATAGACCGGAGGGCCATAGATACTATACTAATATATAGAATATAAATATGCCCAGGAGGCCAGATACATACTAATATATGGAATATAAATATAGACCAGAGCCATAGATACTATACTAATATATAGGATAAATATAGACCAGGAGGCTGTAGATACTATACTAATATATGGATATAATATAGACCAGGAGGCCGAGATACTATACTATATATAGAATATAATATAGACCAGGAGGCCGGAGTACTATACTAATATATAGAAAAATATGACCAGAGGCGAATATACAATATTAGAATGATAAAATATAGACCAGGAGGCTGTAGATACTATACTAATATATAGAATGTAAATATAGACCCGGAGGCCATGATACTATACTAATTATAGTAGAATATAAATATAGACCAGAGGCCATAGATACTATACTAATATATGGAATTAAATATAGACCCGGAGGCCATAGATACTATACTATATATAAATATAAATATAGACCATGAGGCCAGATTATACTATTATAGAAATATAATATGACCAGGAGGCCGGAGATACTAACTAATATATGGAATATAATATAGACTAGGAGGCTGATAGATACTATCAATATATAATGTAAATATAGACCGGAGGCCATAGATACTTCTAATATATAGATATAAATATAGACCAGAGGCCATAGAATTATACTAATATATGGAAATAAATATAGACTAGGAGGCTGTAGATATATCTAATATATAGAATGTAAATATAGACCCAGAGGCCATTGATACTATACTAATATATAGAATATAAATATAGACCAGGAGGCCATAGTATATATACTAATATATGAATATAAATATAGACCGGAGGCCAGATACTATACTAATATATAGAATATAAATTGACAGGAGGCTTAAATACTATACTAATATATAAATTAAATATAGACCCAGGAGGCCATAGATACTATACTAATATATAGAAAAATATAGACCCGGAGGCCATATATACTATACTAATATATAGAATAATATAGACCCGGAGGCCATAGATATATACTATATATAAAATATAATATAGCCAGGAGGCCTAGATACTATACTAATATATAGATATAAATATAGACCAGGAGGCCGAGATACTATACTTATATGGAATATAAATATAGACTAGGAGCGTATATCTATACTATTTAGAATATAAATATAGACCAGGAGGCTGTAGATACTATACTAATATATAGAATGTAATATAGACCCAGGAGGCCATAGTACTATACTAATAATAGGATATAAATATAGAACCGGAGGCCATAGTATACTATACTAATATAATAGATATAAATATAGACCAGGAGGCCATAGATACTATACATATATGGAATATAATATAGACTAGGAGGCTGTAGATACTATACTAATATATAAATAAAATATAGACCAGGAGGCCATAGATACTATACTAATATATAGGATATAAATATAGACCAGGAGGCCATAGTACTATACTAATATATAGGATATAAATATAGACCCGGAGGCCATAGATACTATACTAATATATAGAATATAAATATAGACCAGGAGGCTGTAGATACTATACTAATATATAGAATGTAAATATAGACCAGGAGGCCATAGATACTATACTAATATATAGGATATAAATATAGACCAGGAGGCCATAGGTACTATACTAATATATAGGATATAAATATAGACCCGGAGGCCATAGATACTATACTATATATAGATTAAATAGAACCAGAGGCTGTAGATTACTATACTAATATAGGATAATAAATATAGACCGGGAGGCCATAGATACTATACTAATATATAAGGATATAAATATAGACCCGGAGGCCATAGATCTATACTATATATAGAATATAATATAGACCGGAGGCCATAGATACTATACTATATAGAATATAAATTAGACCAGGAGGCATAGATACTATAACTAATATATGAATATAAATATAGACTAGGAGGCTGTAGATACTATACTAATATATGATTAAAATATGACCAGGAGGCCATAGACCTATACTAATATATAGGATATAAAATATAGACCCGGAGGCCATAGTACTATACTAATATATGATATAATATAGACCGAGGCCTGTAGATACTATACTAATATATAGAATATAATATAGACCAGAGGCTAGATACTATACTAATATATAGAATAAATATAGACCAGGAGCCATAATACTATACTAATATATAGATATAAATGAGCCCAGGAGGCATAGATACTATACTAATATATAGATAAATATAGACCGGAGGCCATAGATACTATACTATATATAGAATATAATATAGACGGGGCTAGTGTACTATACTAATATATAGAATAAATATAGACCCGGAGGCCATAGATACTATCTAATATATAGAATAAAATATAGACCAGGAGGCCATAGGTACTATACTAA
This sequence comes from Engystomops pustulosus, assembly GCA_019512145.1. Lineage (NCBI taxonomy): Eukaryota > Metazoa > Chordata > Amphibia > Anura > Leptodactylidae > Engystomops > Engystomops pustulosus. The sequence continues at coordinate 139,312,526 of CM033647.1, read as the reverse complement.
TATATAGGATATAAATATAGACCGGAGGCCATAGATACTATACAATATATAGAATATAAATAGACATCATAGAGGGCCATAGATACTATACTAATATATAATATAAATATGACCAGGAGGCCATAGGTACTATACTAATATAAATGAGAATATAAAATATTAGACCCGGAGGCCATATACTATACTATATATAGAATATAAAATATAGAATGAAATAATAACAAAGCAATAACTGTTGTAGAGCTCCTGATATGTACACTCACCGGCCACTTTATTAGGTACACCTGTCCAACTGCTCGTTAACACTTAATTTCTAATCAGCCAATCACATGGCGGCAACTCAGTGCATTTAGGCATGTAGACATGGTCAAGACAATCTCCTGCAGTTCAAACCGAGCATCAGTATGGGGAAGAAAGGTGATTTGAGTGCCTTTGAACGTGGCATGGTTGTTGGTGCCAGAAGGGCTGGTCTGAGTATTTCAGAAACTGCTGATCTACTGGGATTTTCACGCACAACCATCTCTAGGGTTTACAGAGAATGGTCCGAAAAAGAAAAAACATCCAGTGAGCGGCAGTTCTGTGGGCGGAAATGCCTTGTTGATGCCAGAGGTCAGAGGAGAATGGGCAGACTGGTTCGAGCTGATAGAAAGGCAACAGTGACTCAAATCGCCACCCGTTACAACCAAGGTAGGCAGAAGAGCATCTCTGAACGCACAGTACGTCGAACTTTGAGGCAGATGGGCTACAGCAGCAGAAGACCACACCGGGTGCCACTCCTTTCAGCTAAGAACAGGAAACTGAGGCTACAATTTGCACAAGCTCATCGAAATTGGACAGTAGAAGATTGGAAAAACGTTGCCTGGTCTGATGAGTCTCGATTTCTGCTGCGACATTCGGATGGTAGGGTCAGAATTTGGCGTCAACAACATGAAAGCATGGATCCATCCTGCCTTGTATCAATGGTTCAGGCTGGTGGTGGTGGTGTCATGGTGTGGGGAATATTTTCTTGGCACTCTTTGGGCCCCTTGGTACCAATTGAGCATCGTTGCAATGCCACAGCCTACCTGAGTATTGTTGCTGACCATGTCCATCCCTTTATGACCACAATGTACCCAACATCTGATGGCTACTTTCAGCAGGATAATGCGCCATGTCATAAAGCTGGAATCATCTCAGACTGGTTTCTTGAACATGACAATGAGGTCACTGTACTCAAATGGCCTCCACAGTCACCAGATCTCAATCCAATAGAGCATCTTTGGGATGTGGTGGAACGGGAGATTCGCATCATGGATGTGCAGCCGACAAATCTGCGGCAACTGTGTGATGCCATCATGTCAATATGGACCAAAATCTCTGAGGAATGCTTCCAGCACCTTGTTGAATCTATGCCACGAAGAATTGAGGCAGTTCTGAAGGCAAAAGGGGGTCCAACCCGTTACTAGCATGGTGTACCTAATAAAGTGGCCGGTGAGTGTATGTAGAGTCCATAGAAATACAGGTACAGAGTGTATGTAATATAGTGTATAAGGGGTTTTACTCATAATCACGGCAATCCCTGCCCTGCTTATATATATTGGTTATATATAAGGATGTGTAGTTACATAGAGAGGCAATACACAAGCCGCCCTGGGATACACAGATCATGGAGAATGATTGATTCCCTCCATATAGATGTTATCCTGCTCAGGATTATCCCGCAGCATCTCAGGCTGCATGTACGGTTGTCGCGTGGCATGTGATAAATTCATCATCCCGCCAAATTATCACTGTATCACAACCTGCTGACAAGAGACAGATAAGCATCAGCATGTCATACTCATTGTTCCCTCCCATTGTTTGCTTATCTGGTTAGTGATTGTCGTGCATTACGTTACATTACTCCTACATTTGTGTGTAAGGATGAGCAAGGACTACAACTATTTTATACAATATGTCACTCCCTATTGTACCAAACCCTTGTGTCACACTGCACAGTCATAAATCTCAGTCTGTACACAACTAAGTGGTTTTACAAGACGATTGCAATTGTTGGCGCTTATCCTTAGGAGAGGTTATAAAAATAAGGCCTCAGTCACATGGCCAGGTGGTGGACCGGATCCTCGGCAAAGCGCACAGACTGGTGGAGAAGCGAGGAGGAGTGAGCACTCCTCACCCCTTCTCTCTCCATTGAAAGCTGAATTCGGCAGAATATTGATCATGTCTTACTCTTTGTGGTGCCGGCTCTGTCCACGGAATGCCCACCACACCATGTCCGGGTGCTATAGACTTCTATAGTGCCAGTGATCTGGCTGCACTATGTGCCACAATTATGGTCGTGTGAATGTAACCTTAGATCAGTGGGGTCCAACACCAACCCCATGACTGTGTGGTGGCCGTGCCGGAGTACTACAGCTCAGTTTCCACTCACTTTACGAGGATCAAACTAGTGCACTAAGTCTTCTTCTTTCGACCCTGCCATGTACCGCTAAGGCTCCATACACACAATAATTGTGCTGTTTTTAATGAATGGATAACAGAAAGTTCCCTTTATTCAATGGGCTTATGTTCGAGGTTTCAACTGCCCCATGTATGAGCCAACTCCCCGCACCGCAAAACTCAGAGCCGGTCCTATTCTCAATGATGTGATAAGTAAACAAGAGAAATAATTCCCATGATATATTCCCCGAGGCTTACACAATGGCTCTAGGTGGTGTTCACACAGAACATCTGGATACAGATGGTAAAAGCTGGAGCAGAGCCTAAAAGACAATTATAAAGAAAACTCCCCTGCTCTTTACTATCACTATAGACTGTATCACATACAAGTAAAATAAGTAATAGTAATCATTAGTAAGCTGTAGAAGGTCACCTATCATTTAGGGAGGTGAACATTTCCTGCACCCATCTAAGGGTTGGTCCAGTGCCCTTTGAGCGATTTCTCTTGTTACGGGTGGTAATTTTGCAAGTGATTGAATTGGCCATTTGTTAAAACAAATTCTATGTATGTGTCTCGACTACTGTAATTACTGAAGATTAATTAACAGGTATCATTTATATTTTACTCTGATAGCAGAACAAGTGGAGGCATGGATGACTAATGACAGGTTCAGGCAGCTCGGGGAGTACTGAAGGCCCTCAGCTCTGCTATCTCGGCACTGGTTCCCTAAATTTGCATTGGGTTCTTATTACACATAGTAGGAAATTGAGGCTGCGTTCACACTCAGCGTTTGTGATGCATTTTGAAACTCAATGCAAAGGTTTCATCTGTGATGACAATTTGAGGTAACACTGAGTTTCCATCATCCCGTTAGCCCTCTTCATATGGCCTCCACACCTCATGGAGCGTGGAGATAAGCAGTAACTTTAACTGCTCTGTCCTGTCACAGCTTCCAATCACATGAGTGTCTTGAGGACACCAATACAGTACAAAGAAGTGGAGAAATTCACATTATCACAGTAGTTTACTTCCAGGTTCATCTGAATAGGAAGAATTGGGGGCCCCGAAGCTGGAGCTCCGATAATAATTCAGCTGTGTCCTCACCTTCTCACTCCTCCTGTAGTGCCAGGAAGCCAAGGATGTGACACTTTAAAATAGTCCTTAGCACCGCACATCAGGAGGAGGCCTTGTCTGGCGAACTCTGTCCTGTGGTGATGGCCTGAGCCCCCACAGATTGGGCTCTGAGCAGTGGTGGATTAAAATATAGGCGGTTGGGGCGTAGGCCCTTATGGTTATTTTATATAAAGCTCCCCTTGCCCCTATGGATTCATTAGATACAAACCCCTTCACCCCCATGCATTCCTTGTGTACAGCCTTATGTGGGCCCCGGCACTTGCCCAGGTACCCCTAGTGCTGGCGCCAGCCCTCCTTAAAGGCATCTATTTAGATGCCTCCTGAGGTAATTTGGTAGAAGTTTTCCCGCCTAGTGTTTGGTGATTAAGACTATGTTTGGTCGAAACGCATTGGTTTAAGGGTGACATGTTTGCAAGTACTATACTGTACTCTTAATAGTCTACATAAAGAAGATTTTTATTCATTTGTCCATGGAAATGCTGGAGAACTTTTTTTTCTGTATTTTAGCACCTGCTTGTAAATCTGTGCACACTCTGGACGTGTGAGGGTCAGGTGAGCTGAGTTTTTGGACTTCTTCAACACAGAAAGTGTCACTATTTAAAGAAAAGCCCAGTCATGTGACCACTTCCAGCCAATAATCCCCTGTCACTAAGGGTGAGAAGCAGAGACTCCCCAGCGACAGAAAACCATTGTCCCCAGTGTATAGTGAATCAAAGCCTGCTGCCACCAGGCAGACCTCTTCCTGCCAAATTACCTCAGGAGGCATGTAAATAGATGCCTTCAATCCCATGAGGGACCTTCCTGAGGCTGGCGGCACACGTTGCACTTTGAACCCATTTTTGGGCCGGTTTTAAGCAGTCCGTTTTTTGAAAACACATCCGTTTTTGACCGGTTTTACCGATCAACTTAATTAAGATGGGTCAAAAAACTGATGCTTTTTTTAACGGACTGCTAAAAAACGGCCCAAAAAACGGGTTCAAAACGCCACGTGTGATGCCGGCCTAAGGGTCCAGGTTCCAAACACTTTTTTTAAACTTAAAACCCCCGGACATCTGTGGCAGGTGACCACTACAGCCAATCATACCTGATGCCTCATGGATAGGAGCCGTCCTGCCGCTGACACATCACAGCTCAGATACTGATCAGCTATAGTGCCCCACACCGCCCTGCTAACAAGGCTCAGGAGCACTCGGATTATTTTAGTTTTGTTACAAATGGTGAAAAAGCTTTCATTCAGACATTTGGATGTTTTTTTTCTTGTTATGGGGTTCACTATATGACATAATCTTTATATTTATTCTTTTATACAAGAGGTTTCCCAGCATCTTTATAAAAGCATTCTAAGGAAAAAAAAGATGGAATATTTTAATCATTTTAATTTTTTTAGCGTTGCTCGATACAGTATATTATGCACCTGGTTGTATACAGATCATTCTTGGGACAGAAACAGATTGAAACAAATAACTTAAAGAGGGAGCATTGTATATAAATAAATAGGGGTACTGTGTGGCAGAGGTCATTGTATAGTGGGGGGCAGTGTAGCAGGGGGCACGTGATAGTGTATAGTGGGGGGCAGTGTATATAAGAAGGCCTTGTATAGTGGGGAGCACAGTATAGCAGTGGGGTTGTATATTCATATTAATGAGAGGTGTTCTGCATAGTCTGAGGGACACTGTATGGTCGGGGCTGTGTATCTATAATCATGAGAAAGTCACCACACTCCTAACAACACCCCACTCAATATAATTTCCCCCCTTATTGCCCCCCCCCAGCTCCCTTTCACATTATAGCCCCCCTTTCATATTGTGCCTCCAGTTCCCCCTAAAATTAAAGTCCCCTCATATTTTGCACAACCAGAGGTTCCTCTAATATTGTGCCCCCACAGTAAACAATAAATACATATACTACCCTCTCTCAGTTCCCCCACAGCAGCTCCTCTCTCCAGATGCCAGTTGATGTCCTGATATGAGCCTCCTTTACTATTACAGGGTAATGGAGGCCGGAGCCGGGGTTTGATAGTGTGACCTCAGCCTTACTGATAACAGATAAGTTATTTTTTACAAAGTTATTTATTTGGGTAAAGTGATGAATATAATTGTATACACCTATCAGGTTGGCTCGTTGTGTTATGGATTTCTTATACTTATAACCCCATGAGCTGAGACTCCTGATAACAGTGTGAATAGAAGCACTGTGGTATGTGTGTGAATGGGCACGGTAGCGTAAAAGGGAGAGCGCCATAGATGTAAACATTCTCCTCAGCGGCTGCAGCCCCTCCCCCAGTGGTCGGAGCCGCAGCGATACCGCAATGTATTGCCCCTCACACTGTGCGATATCTTGTATTTTCCCGCCTTATGGGCAGTTCTGGGCGGGGTTATGCCTTGAGCCCCGCCCCGTGTGCTTGTGTGGGCGGTGTTGGTCTCCTCCCTCTCCCGGGATGTCGCTCCGGACACTCGGGCTCTGAGCTGTGATGATGCCGGGCATGGAGCGGGCTGTCCCGGGTGTGTGGCTGCTGCTCCTCCTCCTCCTCCTCCTGCTGCTGGGGCCGGCCCGGGCGCACCTGTACGGGGAGGATGACCCGCTGGTGTCCCTGGAGAAGGGGGCGCAGGGGCTGCTGCTCAACTCCTCTAGCTGCTGGCTCGCCCAATTCTTCGCCAGCTGGTGCGGGCACTGCCGGACCTTCACCACCAACTGGATGATCCTGGCCAACGATGTGAAGGGTGAGAGACGTGTACACTTTCAGCAGGATAATGCGCCATGTCATAAAGCTGGAATCATCTCAGACTGGTTTCTTGAACATGACAATGAGGTCTCTGTACTCAAATGGCCTCCACAGTCACCAGATCTCAATCCAATAGAGCATCTTTGGGATGTGGTGGAACGGGAGATTCGCATCATGGATGTGCAGCCGACAAATCTGCGGCAACTGTGTGATGCCATCATGTCAATATGGACCAAAATCTCTGAGGAATGCTTCCAGCACCTTGTTGAATCTATGCCATGAAGAATTGAGGCAGTTCTGAAGGCAAAAGGGGGTCCAACCCCCTCCAATTCCCTCTTTATGAGTTGATCACACTCACTAGATGGGTTCTATCAGGCTGAGGGCTTCATTCGCAACTGCTCCTCAGCCCATGTGTTGGCAGAGGTGTTGCAATTGCATCATATAAAAAAATCAGGCTGGCTATACTGGATATAGGTGAACCTCAGTCACACATATGGACAGACTACTTATAGTTTCCATGGGTATAATGAAAATCATCTGACCCTAACACTATTTTATTTCCTCTCTTATCCTAATGACACTGGTGACCTGCTCACTGACCTTGACTACATAGGACCGTACACGTTTCCACGAGCTACTTCTTCATGGGTCATAATTCTGCTGAACATTTATTTCTCAAGCCAGTGTGTAACCAGGTTGGATCACTCCTGGTGTGATCCAGCAGTTCTGTATAACAGCAATAAGGTAAGTGGCCACTTAAGTACACTTAGTCAGGTAATAAATATTGATATTTGCTGAATAAGTACTGGCCACTTTACATAAAACACTTAAACGACTGTCAGGGCAAGCGCTGTATACTTATTGTTCTAGGACATAATGGTATAAGACATATCCATACTGTCACAGTGTATATCAATATTTATTACCTGACTAAGTGGCTACTTACCTTATTGCTGTGTACTAAGGGAAGAAAACCCTTAGTAAGCGTGGGGGCTTGTGTATGAGATATGTTTCAGCTTACTCTCCCTATATGCGACTATACTTCCATATGTATTTGACTTTGTTGAGTACCCCTGGGGGTGAAATACATAGGGTACAGGGGTATTTAAGGAAAATCTACCATCAAAATCCATAATGATAAACCAGGGGCACTTACCCATAGATCCAGGCACCTTGACTTTGGTAATCTTCTAAAATGTGTCAATCATGGCCTCCTTCTAAAATCTACTTTTAAATTTATTTTAATTAACTAATGGAGGCTCTGCCAGAGACCCTTCATGCTGTAGCTTCACAGACTGCTACAGTGTGCAGGAGCACATCCCCCTCCCACTGTGGGCTGAAACTTATCCTTCTGTCATAAGATTACATCAGGTAAAAGGAGGGCGGAGTGCTGAGGGATTAGGGGGTCTAACAATCCTCCCCAGAGCTCTTTTGGCCCATTTGCCTAATTTTAAAAGTTGATTATAGAAGGAATGAGGCCAAGGATAACACATATAAAAAGATTACCACAGTCATGGTGGCTAGATCTTTGAGTAGTTTATCATGCTTGGATTTTGATGGTAGATCTCCATTAAAGGGTTTATTAGATACCCCTTATACACTTTATGGTACTTGTTCTTTTGTGTTTTTGTGGAATTGCATTGGATATTCAGGCTTGGGGCCCACTATAACCACAATATACCAACTTTTGGATATAAGTACCAGCAAACAGTCTGCAGCCGTTTTATACAATATTAACGAAAAGTTATGTTTTCTATGTTTTCCTTATTTTCGGTGATACTTTTGTAAGAAAGGACATAACGTTATGTTACTTACAAGAGGTTTTTATGGTCAGTATGTGATTTGTTTGAAACCATTCCATGAAAATGATTCCCTTTCTGTAAAATGGTAATGTGTCTGGTGTTCTGAATGAATCAGTCATGTCACATTAAGGAGTAGATCCATCAACATGACTGGTTACGACCATGTGTGGTGGTGGTGATGGGAAATGTGTGGGGGTTTTCGTCATGTGATTCTGACTGCTTCACGTTACCAGATGTGTCTTAGCACATGAGTCGTACTCCATTCAGCCACCTGTTACTGCTAATGACGGTGACACTATCTTTCATTCATGGTGCTGGCGTCATTCTCCAAGAGACCGGCCTTCATTCATGGTAATTAAATTTATTTATCATAATTTTCCATTTACAAGTCAGTCTCGACCTGTGAGTTTTATGAAGTTGGTGTGTGACGCAGTAGTTACATTATTCTTCCAGTTTATTAATATTCATTGCTTCGTTATTCTTGAAGTCGCAACAATTTGTTTGTATAGAAATGCTTCCCTTGAGGAATGAAAATATTGGGGCACATTTACTTACCTGACCAAGACGCGATCCCTGAGGTGCGTTCCCCGACGATCCACTAAGATCGTGCGCCCGATATTCTGCATGTGTCGCTCCCTGATCAGGTCCGCCGGAGTTCACCTTCTTCTTCCAGGTGCATGTAAGTGCTCGGTTTGCAAAACAAATTTGAATGTTAAATCCCACTCTTAGTCTGAATCCATTGGATCGTCCGCTGGCCTGCCCCCCGATTTCTGTTGCATGAAAGCCAAAATCCGAGTACATGCGCAAAAAAACCCCTTCTAAATGTGGCGCACATGGGAAATCATCGGATATTCTGACGATAGTTCGGTCTGCGGACCCTTAGTAAATGAGCCCCATTGTGTAGGACATATCAGACCCTAAGGATCACACAGTTCAGTACAGTGTTGGGCTGGACCACCAGAGTACCAGGGGATGCTCCAGTGGGACTAGGCTGTTACTTAATACTGGACCCCATGGATACAGCAGAAGACAACCTAATTTGGAGGCTACTAGGTTCAATCACCTGGGGGATAATGGAGAGTGGGCCTCCAGAATTATTTTATCTTGTGGGCCCAAGGAACTCCAGTCTGACAATGGTTCATTAGACCTGGAACTGATGGTCTGGGTCTACTGGAGGGTGTATAACCAGTCCCCCTGATGGTGTAGTGCATTTGAGGGATAAATGCCTGATATGGAGATCATCTAGAGTAATGTTTACACAGTTAGTAGTGTTGAAAAAAGACATATGTCGAGCCTATTACACCACTGAAGCCAATTATTCAGATGCCAAGACTAACCATGAGATTTTTCACCACCCTTTCTCCCCTCTTCCCCTTAGCCCCAATCATCATACAACATTGTAATTTTGTTGGATAATTTTGCCCACAGAGGCCATTTTAATAAAATATACATAGAACATTAATTTCCTATAAAATAACTTCAATTATTATAATTGCAAGAAACAGGTTAAAGGTCCTTGGAGCTACAAGTTTCAGTCGCCATTCTGCTACTGCACCTTTCCTTACCCCCTACTACTTTAAATACACCTATATCCACCTTATGAATATGTACTGTGCTCTTTAAAAAAGCATCTAGTGATATACTATATATACTCGAGCATAAGCAGACCCAGTATATGGCTACTCAGCCCCTACCCCCAGTATATCCCCAGCAGCCCCTAGTATATAGCCAACTCCCTGCCCCCAGTAAATATATAGCCAGCCCTCTCTTCTCCAGTATAAAGCCAGCAGTATATAGCCAGCCCCTGCCCCCAGTATATTGCCAGCAGACCCCTGCACCTAGTATGCCCAGCACATAAAAAATAAACTTAAAACTCACCTTTCTGACATTCCCAGCAGGTCTTCTTCTTCATTCCTGTGCATCCGCCAGCAAACATCCCGTGCACACTGGAGGTGCACAGACTATGACATCAGCCTCTTGCTGACATCATAGTGTGGGTAGGGCCAGCACCCGCGGACCCTTTGCTAGCGGGTGCACAGAAATCAAGAAAAGGACCTGCGGGGGTTGTTTATATATCCGAGTATAAGCCAAGAGGGGCTTTTACAGAACAAAAATTATACTTATACTTATGCTTATACTCAAGTATATATGGTAATTCACAGCCTCATGGCCTTAGGCAGCCATGGTCAGGAGCTGACAATTTGACGTCTTTATGAGAGTTTTCTAGGCATGATTTGTGCATTAGAGGCATAGATAAGCATAGATAGATAAGAGGCATCATCTATTGTCAGTAGTGATGTAATGTTGGGTCAGTGTTATCTATATAGAGGTCATTGTACAGGGAGGGGGAGGAGATAAGCTGTGACATCATATATTGTCAGGGTCATTGTACAGGAGGGGGAGGGGATAAGCTGTGACATCATCTATTTGTCAGTAGTGATGTAATGATGGGTCAGTGTTATCTATATAGAGGTCATTGTACAGGAGGGGGAGGGGATAAGCTGTGCCTTCCCCCTCTCTCTTTGTCGAAACAGGCGAGCCCTTCCAGATGGCAGTGAAGGTTGAACCCCAGACCTTATTAAAGCCAATTATCTCTCCAGATGAATGTGTATAACATATTAGTGTTACCCTTTCATGTACACGATACAGAGAGATAGACATTCATTCAGTTTTTTATTTCTTTTTATGAGTACAACTTTTTGCACGGTACCGATACAGAGGAGAAAAGTCCTGCCTTGTCATACTTATACTTCCATTCTTTTAGATTGATTCCATTTTTGCTACAGCTAAAAAAAGCAGCAAGATCTGCAACTATAACAAAAAAACAAACAAAGGCACATTGAGCGTCTATAGGCTACATACAGGAATCGTTTCAGTGTTATAGTGGACTATAGTGATTCTAATGAAAAGGAAGAATTTAAGAAGGATTGAGTCCTGATTTTGATATTTGTAGATAGCCCCAGTCACGCGCCTTCAAGTACTCATAGAGGTAGTTTGAAGACTGGATAACTGCAGTAGTGGATTATAATATAGGAGGAGTTAGGTCCGGCTAAACGTCCTGGGGCCCACCTATCAGGAGAGGGGCCACCCATAAATGACAGCCAAACCACCCAACAAATTTAAATATTGAGACAAGGACCTTCATCCACAAATCCTCATACATCTGTTCTCTTCTCTCAAAACCCTCGACAAAGAGCCATTCTATTCTAGGACCTTTTAGGTCCTCCAAAGGTCCTAATCCGAAGATTGAAAGCAGAGCAGAAGGGACCCATCCTCCATTCCCCCAGAAGACTGTTTATCTAGTACCGAAGCTAGCAAGTTAATTCCAGACTTGTTGGGATTTAAAATATTCACACAGCCTAGGTCCCGGGGAAGTCTTTACAATCTGCCCTTGAATAACTGGACCAATTCCTACCCATTTTGTGGCCTATAGGTTGCCCAATGTGTCACTCCTGTTGTTTAGTAATAAATAACAAAATACAATGTAAACACTCGATCACTCGGTCCAAGGTGCAAGGCACCCCATAAACTACCTTGCAGTATAACCCACAAAAAAAAAGAAGTATTGTCCACACCTGAGAGTAAACGTGTTAAAAAGACAACCGTATGCTTTTATTTTTGTTTATTCCAAACGCAAGAAAAAACTTACAGACAAGTTAAACTAATAATATCCGGCTAAGGTGCATAATTAAACTTTGTAGGTTTGGATCCCCCGATGCAACTCTGAACTTCAATAGATTCAGTCTGGGTTCCCACGAATTTCCATCAATCGTGAGGCCTTGTAAGTTTTGGCCAGAGTGACCCTCCCAAAATGGCAAGCGCTCCACCGATTGTTGGTGTTACAGGTGGGGTTCTGCTCAGATACCCATTAGTAATAATCACTCGAATCAATGCGTCAACCGCTCATACACGGCCACTTATTTAGGTACAAAAAGCACAAAGACCTGTCCAACTGCTCTTAACCCTTAATTTCTAATCAGCAATCACAATGGTCGGCAACTTAGTGTCATTTAGGCATGTAGACCATGGTCAAGACATCTCCCTGCAGTTCAAACCGAGCATCATTGGGGAAGAAAGGGTTTGAGTTGCCTTTTGGAACGTGGCATGGTTGTTGGTGCCAGAAGGGCTGGTCGAGTATTTCTATAACTGTCTGATCTACTTTGATTTTTCACAGTCTCGCACCATCTCTAGGTTTTTACAGAGAATGTCCGAATAGATAAACTCCTATCAGTGAGCGGAAGTTCTGTGGGCGGAAATGCTTGTTTTGATAGTAGGTCCAATAGTCCGAGAAATTGCAGACTGGTTCGAGCTGATAGAAAGGGCAACAGTGACTACTCAAATTGCCACCCGTTACAACCAAGTAGTCAGAAGAGCAATCTCTGAACGCACAGTAACGTCGAACTTTGAGGCAGATGGGCTACAGCAGGCAAGAACCACACGGGTGCCACTCCTTTCAGCCTAAAGCAGGAAACTGAGCCTACATTTTGCACAGCTCATCAAAATTGGACAGTAGAAGATTGGAAAAACGTTGCCTGGCTGCTGAGTCTCGATTTTCTCTGCTGCGACTTTCGTACTGGTAGGGTCATAATTTTGCGTCACGAACAATGAAAGCAATGATCCATCCTGCCTTGTAAATCGAACGGTTTCAGGCTGTTGGTGTGGTGTCAAGTGAAGGTGTGGGGATATTTCTTTCTGGCACTCTTTGGGCCCTCTTGGTACCGAATTGATGCATCGTTGTCAATTGCCACAGCCATCCTGAGTATTGTTACTACTGTCACCATTCCATTGTACCCTTTATTACCACAATGTCCCAACATCTGATGGCTACTTTCAGCGTAATGCGCCATGTTCTAAAGCAGGAATCATCTCAGACCTTGGTTTCTCAAATGGACACCCTTCACACAATATTACATACCAGATCTCAATCTCAATGAGCATCTTTGGGATGTTGAACGGGAGATTTCGCATCATTGGATGTTGCAAGCCGAGAATCTGCGGCAACTGTTGTGTGATATACCATCAATGTCAATATGGACCAATATCTCTGAGGAATGCTTCCAGCATACCTTGTTGAAACTTCTATTCCCTGAAAACATAGAGGCATTTCTGAAAAGGCAAAAGTTGGTCCCACCCGTTCACTAGCTGGTAACCATAATAAAGTGGCCGTGAGTGTATGCTCCTGGTAATGGATGGGGATTCACCCTTAGGTGTAGATGAATACGCTGTATCCAGGGATCAGATGAGGCAATGTTGTGGTTCTTTATTGATACAACTGCAGGCAAACGTACTGGAAACACGATCTCTCAGAAACAGATGCCGATTGTGGGAGATTCCGGTATTACGGAGTGGTTCATGAGAGTGATCCTCAGGAGAGTTCCCAGCCTGGTAGTAGGTACAGGCTGGGATGTGCTGTTTCCAGATTTGATGCGGCGCCCTTGTCCTGGTTTAGCTGTATGTGTCTGTGCACGGTACACAGATCACCGTCCCTGGGTCACTCAGAATGTTTGTAAGATCTGTTTATCCTAAGAGAACTGGTGGGCCGAAGAGCTGCCTCCTGGTTTGAGAGCAAGTGCTCCGAACAAGGCTCAGGCCTAGAGACTAGCCTCGCCCTGTCCAGGTTTGTTAACCCTGGTCAGGTTTGGCTCACTCCCCACTCACCTGCAGTGTCATAAAGGAATACAATTGGCCTATTGGCAGTATCTACCAGCTGCTAAATACCAGGTCCTACGGAATGCCCTCTTATATGAGTTGATCACACTTACTAGATGGGTTCTAAATCAGGCTGAGGGCTCATTCGCAACTAGCTCCTCAGCCATGTGTTGGACAGGTGTTGCATGCATCATATAAAAAAATCAGGTGGCTATACTGGATATAGGTGAACTCAGTCACACATATGGACAGACGTACTTATAGTTTCTCATGGGTATAATGAAATCATCTGACCCTAACACTATTTTATTCCTCTCTTATCCTAATGACTGACTGGTGACTGCTCACTGACCTTGACTACTAGGACCTCACACGTTTCACACGAGCTACTTCTTCATGGTCATAATTCTGCGAACTTTATTTCTCAAGCCAGTGTTGTAACCAGTTGGATCACTCCTGGTGTGATCCCAGCAGCTCTGTATAACAGCATAAGGTAAGTGCCACTTAAGTACCTAGTCAAGGTAATAATATTGATATTTTGCTGTAAGTACTGGCCACTACTTACATAAACACTAAACGACTGTCAGGGCAAGCGCTGTATACTTATTGTTCTAGGACTAATGGTATAAGACATATCCATACTGTCACAGTGTCTATCAATATTATTACCTGACTAAGTGGCTACTTACCTTATTGCTTGTACTAAGGGAAGAAAACCTTAGTAAGCGTGGGGGCTTGTATGTAGATATATGTTTCAGCTTACTCTCCCTATAGGACCGACTATACTATTTCCATATGTATTTGGACTTTGTTGAGTACCCCTGGGGGAAATACATAGGTGTACAGGGAGGTAATATAGGAAATCTACCATCAAAATCCATAATTAAACCAGGGGCACTTACCATAGATCCAGGCACCTTTGACTTTGGTAATCTTCTAAAATGTGTCAATCATGGCCTCCTTCTAAATCTACTTTTTTAAATTTATTTTAATTACTAATGGAGGCTCTGCCAGAGACCTTCATGCTTGTCAGCTTCACAGACTGCTACAGTGTGCAGGCGCACATCCCCTCCCACTTGGGCTGAAACTTATCCTTCTGTCATAAGATATACATTCAGTAAAAAGGAGGGGGAGTGCTGAGGGATTAGGGGGTCTAAAATCCTCCCCAGAGCTCTTTTGGCCCATTTGCCTATTTAAAAGTTGATATAGAAGGAATGAGGCCAGGAACCACATATAAAAAGATTACCACAGTCATGGGGCTAGATCTTTGAGTAGTTTTATCAGCTTGGATTTTGGATGGTAGATCTCCATTAAAGGGTTTATTAGATACCCTTATACACTTATGTACTTGTCTTTTGTGTTTTTTGTGGAATGCATTGGATATTCAGGCTGTGGGGCCCACTATAAACCACAATATACCAACTTTTGGATAGATACCAGCAACATCTTGCAGCAGTTTTATACAATATAACGAAAAGTTATGTTTTCTTGTTTTTTCCTTATTTCGGTGATACTTTTGTAAAAAGGACATAACGTTATGTTACTTACAAGAGGTTTTTATGGGTCAGTATTGTGATTTTGTTGAACCATTCCATGAAAATGATCCCTTTCTGTAAAATGGAATGTGTCGGTGTTTTCTGAATGAATCAGTCATGTCACATTAAGGAGTAGATCCATCACATGACTGTTACGACCTGTGTGGTGGTGATGGGAAATGTGTGGGGGTTTTCGTCATGTGATTCTGACGCTTCACGTTACCAGATGTGTCTTAGCACATGAGTCGTACTCCATTCGCCCCCTGTTACTACTAATGACGGTGCACTATCTTCATTCATGGTGCTGGCGTCATTCCCGCAGAGACCGGCCTCATTCATGGTAATTAAATTTATTTATCTAAGTTTTCCATTTACAGTCAGTCTCTGACTTTGAGTTTATGAAGTTGGTGTGTGACGCAGTAGTTACATTATTTTCTCCTTTTATTATATTCATTGCTTCGTTATTCTTGAAGTCGCAACAATTTGTTGTATAGAAATGCTTCCCTTGAGGAATGAAAATATTGGGGCACATTTACTTACCGACCAAGACGCGGATCCCGAGGTGCGTCCCCGACGTCCACTAAGATCGTGCGTCCGATATTCTGCATGTGTCGCTCCCTGATCAGGTCCGCCGGAGTTCACCGTCTTTTCCGGTGCATGTAAGTGCTCGGTTTGCAAAACAAATTTGAATGTTAAATCCCACTCTAGTCTGAATCCATTGGATCGTCCGCTGTGCCTCCCCCGATTCTGTTGCATGAAAGCCAAAATCCGAGTACATGCGCAAAAAACCCCTTCTAAATGTGGCGCACATGGGAAATCATCGGATATTCTGACGATAGTTCGGTCCGGACCCTAGTAAATGAGCCCCATTGTTTAGGACATATCAGACCCTAAGGATCACACAGTTCAGTACAGTGTTGGGGCTGGACCACCATATTACCAGGGGATGCTCCAGTGGGACTAGGCTGTTACTTAATAACTGGACCCCATGGATAAGCAGAAGACAACTAATTTGGAGGCTCTAGGTTCATCACCTGGGGGATAATGGAGAGGGTGGGCCCCAGAATTATTTATCTTGTGGCCCAAGGACTCCGTCTCGAATGGTTCATTAGACCTGGAAACTGAGGTCTGGTCTACTGGAGGGTGGTAAGACCAGTCCCCCTGATGGTGTAGTGCTTGAGATAATGCCTGATATGGAAGATCATCTAGAGTAATGTTTACACGTTTAGTATGTTGAAAAAGACATATGTCGAGCCTATTACACCACTGAAGCCATTATTCACGATGCCAAGACTAACCATGAGATTTTTCAACCACCCTTTCTCCCCTCTTCCCCTTAGCCCCAATCATCATACAACTTGTAATTTTGTCTGGATAATTTTGCCCACAGAGGCCATTTATATAAATATACATAGAACATTAATTTCCTATAAAATAATTCAATTATTAATTGCAAGAAACAGGTTAAAAAGGTCTTGGAGCTACAAGTTTCAGTCGCCATTCTGCTACTGCACCTTTCCTTACCCCCTACTACTTTAAATACACCTATATCCACCTTATGATATGCTACGTGCTCTTTAAAAGCTCTAGTGATAACATATATACTCGAGCATGCAGACCCAGTATATGGCTACTACCACCTACCCCCAGTATATCCCAGCAGCCCCTAGTAATAGCCACTCCCCTGCCCCCAGTAAATATAAATCCACCCTCTCTTCTCTCGTATAAAGCCACGTAATATAGCCAGCCCCTGCCCCCAGTATATTGCCAGCAGACCCCTGCCACCTAGTATGCCCACACATAAAAATAAACTTAAAACTCACCTTCTGAACATCCCAGCATGTGCTTGCTTCTGTCATTCCTGCAGTCCGCGCCTCCAACTAGCCCGTGCCACCTGGAGTGTGCACAGACTATACATCAGCCTCTTGGCTGACATCATAGTGGTGGTAGGCACACCCGGACCTTTCTAGCGGGTGCACAGAATCAAGAAAAGGACCTGCGGGGGTTGTTATATACGAGTATCAGCCAAGGGGCTTTTACAAGACAAAAATTTACTTATACTTATGCTTAACTCAGTTATATGGAATTCACAGCCTCTGGCCATTAGGCAGCCATGGTCAGGAGCTGACAATTGACGTCTTTATGAGAGTTTTCAGGCATGTTTGTGCATTAGAGGCATAGATACATAGATAGTAAGAGCATCATCTATTGTCCAGTATGTGATTCTAATGTTGGGTCAGTGTTATCTATATAGAGGTCATTGTACAGGGAGGGGGAGGAGATAAGCTGTGACTCAATTTGTAGTAATGATGTAATGATGGGTCAGTATTTCTATATAGAGGTCATTGTACAGGGAGGAGGAGATAAGCTGTGACATCATATTGTCAGTAATGAGTAATGATGGGTCTGTTTATTTAATAGAGTGGTCATGTACAGGGAGGGGAGGAGATAAGCTGTGACATCTATTGTCAGTAGTGATGTAATGATGGGTTTCCAGTGTTATCTATATAGATGTCAGTGTACAGGGAGGGGGAGGAGATAAGCTGTGACATATATCTATTGTCAGTAATGATGTAGATGGGTCAGTATTATCTAATAAGATCTTTACAGGGAGGTGGAGGGAATAAGCTGTGACATCATAATTGTCAGTATGATGTCTGATGGGTCAGTTGTTATCTTAAGGTCATTGTACAGGGGGGGAGGGAAGTATAGCTGTGACATCAATTGTCAGATTAATGATGATGGGTCAGTGTGTTATCTTATAGAGGTCATGTACGGGAGGGGGTAGGATATAAGCTGTGACCATCATATGTCATCAGTGATGTAAGTATGGGTCAGTGTTATCTATATAGATGGTCATGTACAGGGAGGGGGAGGAGATAAGCTGTGACATCATATTGTAGTAGTGATTATGATGGGTCAGTGTTACTATATAGAGGTCATTGTACAGGGAGGGGGAGGAGGATAAGCTGTGTCATCATATATTGTCCAGTAATGATGTAATGATGGGTCAGTATTATCTATATAAAGGTCATTTATCAGGGAGGTGGAGGAGATAAGCTGTGACATATCATATATGTCAGTAGTGATGTAAATGACTGGGTCAAGTGTTATCTATGATAGTGTCATTGTACAGGGAGGGGGAGGAGATAAGCTGTGACATCATATATT
>CM033647.1:139087975-139294045 GCA_019512145.1 Engystomops pustulosus | reverse complement strand
GTCAGTAGTGATGTAATGATGGGTCAGTGTTATCTATATAGAGGTCATTGTACAGGGAGGGGGAGGAGATAAGCTGTGACATCATATATTGTCAGTAATGATGTAATGATGGGTCAGTATTATCTATATAGAGGTCATTGTACAGGGAGGGGGAGGAGATAAGCTGTGACATCATATATTGTCAGTAATGATGTAATGATGGGTCAGTATTATCTATATAAAGGTCATTGTACAGGGAGGTGGAGGAGATAAGCTGTGACATCATATATTGTCAGTAATGATGTAATGATGGGTCAGTGTTATCTATATAGAGGTCATTGTACAGGGAGGGGGAGGAGATAAGCTGTGACATCATCTATTGTCAGTAGTGATGTAATGATGATGTTACATATATCATGTGGCAGCTGGCATCTTTTTGTAAACCATCTTAGCCTTATAGAGATATGTACTTTGTGTACAAACTGCAGTAAGATATGTTGAGCTTGTACATACACAGCCCTGTAGTCACATACTGATTAATACACCCAGTTCTAGTGATATATCATAAATAACATCTTTGTCATATTGAAAAGTGAATGTTCTGCCTGGCCCAGAGAACTATAGATCAACTTTCCCTCTACCCTGACTGATCGCCTTTTTCGGCCAATAATAGTAGCCCACAGCATGATTCTGCCATCACCATGCTTCATAACGGGGATATCGCATCCGTCTGTCTGTAATTTGCCCTAGAGCTAAATTTCAGGCCAAGAGTCTGATTAAATATGTCCATAAAAATAGCTTTCTTTAATAAATATGCAAATGCAAATATAGAAGAAGTCTGAAGAATTTCTGAGTGCAATACATACTTTATTATAGTGAAATATTACATATAACTGTATAATCAGGTAATATATGCAATGTATTTACATATATTCTATGAATGTATCAATAAATGGGCTTCACTATTAAATATAAACTATGCAAACACCCCCCATTTTTTTTTTTCTTAAATGCGGCGGTTTTCCGAAATCCGTCGGGTTTTCGTCGGCCACGCCCCCGATTTCCGTCGCGTGCATGCCAGCCGCGCGCCACAATCCGATCGCGTGCGCCAAATTGGGGCAATTCAGGTACAATCGGCGCAAATCGGAAATATTGGTGGTAACACGTCGGGAAAACGCGAATCGGGCCCTTAGTAATTATTAGTGGTTATTGTGGAAAATGAGGGTCCCTCCAATGCCCTTATAAAGCTTTAACCTGTAGATCACTAGGGATCCATGGAGGTTTTGGGCAATCACACCATCACAAAAGGGCATTCTTTATTCCAAATATAGGCTTGTCATGTATAGTTTTCAGTTGTCTCCAGCAATCCAAATATGATCTTCCTGAGGTCTATTCAAATGGAGAACACAGTTCCGTTACCCTGTATCAATAGAGGTCTCAGCAGTTGACTACCAGAATGTTCCATATAGCTTAAGTCTGAAAAAGTTCACTACTAGCCATACTAATCCATATGAAATTTGCGTCCCCCCTAGTGGTGCTGCATGCATAAAATTAGATAATTTATCTGTCCCAGAAAAGCAAGCTCACCTACTGTACACAATCAAGAAGAACAGAATATGGAACTTTAATATCTAATCTGAAGATTCATAACAGACATATAACTGAATTTACCTGTAGGAGTTCTACTTTCAATTTTTAGAAAACCTCACATAGAAAGTTTTTTAACCTAACTATACAAAAAATAAAACAAAATCATGAGACTAAGTAATTGATTTTGCATAACAATAGTGGTATAGACCAATACGAGAACCTGACAGCTGGAGAATGGTTTGGTCATGTGTTGTATTCAGCTTGACCAACTTGTCTTCCATAGTCTGACAATAGGTTAAATAGTTTAATATGCTGCGTGATTCCTGCCCATTGAGAATAATCACCTATTTTAAGGACACCATAAATAAATGGAACTCGGATACTCTGTGGGATTCCTGCTGTTTAAGTCTTGCAGAATCCTAAAGCAACAGTCCCCACCCCAGACGGAGACCCAAGTCCAGGCCAAAAATGTGCAGAATAAACACTTAATGGTGCCGGAAAGAGACTATGTGTGTGTCAGATTTATAGTTCCTTCATGGCAAGTTTTGTACACCTGTGCCCCCCGTAGCAAGTGCCCCCTTAGAGAGTACGCCAGATGATTTTTGTGTGGGGGGAGTGTTGTGAACATTTTTATAAAACTTCATTAAGAAATTCCGCTTAGTTGTAAAGAAACAGACCAAAATGTTCCCCTTGTTACAATGTATTTCTACATTGCTATAGCAATCTGTTACAGGATTGAAGAGGGGCTTCTCTCTCTCTCTGTTTGTTACACAGCGGTGAGTGTTAACCTTTGTGCCTCTCCTGGCTGTAGTATGCTATGAGCATTATTTTCAAAGACCAAGCTAAAAGTGATCTTTCATAGCTGTTTACAAACAACACAGCTAATCCGAATAGTTCATGAAGTATATTACAAAAATGTTAACCCACATCCCCCAATCATCTCAAATGATGGTTCACTAACCTTTGTTTATTTGTGCCTTCTCCTCCAATAATATTATTTCCTCCTTCAAACCTTAGGGGACCCCTTTAAAGAGGACCTGTCCACCACAAATTAGTGCCCCCATCCAAATACCTACTGAATCTTACTCACGGCCCTTTTTAATGCTGCTGGCATTAATCAAACTCGTATCAGTGCTTAAAAATATGACACATAACATCATGATGTCCTATTGACGGACCAGCAGTCCCTCTTATCCATAAGGGGCTGTCCAGGCACTCCTCTTTCTTCACAGAGCCGCCACTCCCCGGGCTCCAATTGTCACGCTGCGCATGGCAGTAAGCTTGTGATGTGGCAGCGCTTGCGGATTGGAGGCACGATCACTGGCATCTAGTGCATAGGAAAAGAACTGGTGCCTGGGGGAGTGGCGGCCTGTGAAGAAAGAGGAGTGCCTGGAGGCCCCCTAAGAATAAGCGGACTGCTGGCCGTCGATTGGAACAAGTTATGTTACTAGTCCTATTCTTAAGCGCTGATATGAATTTGATTAATGCCAGGGGTTTGAATGGGCAGCATTAGAAAGGGGCCAGGAGTAGATTCAGTAGGTATGTTTGGATGGGTGGCACTAACAGGTCCTCTTAAAGTTAATAGTGACCTCATAGAAAAATATAAAAAGAACACTTACCTTAATCATTCCAAGTTGAGGGAGATGGGTCAGATCTCTTCCTGTACTCCACATCTGAAGTCCAGACAGACAATGCAAAGAAGAGACATAATCACACAGACCTACGGCATCAATAACTGTTTAGCAAATGCGTGATGGGGGTGATGACATGCGTGCCCACAGAGGGCTCATAGAGTGCCCCCCTGATTATATGTGCCATAGGCCGCTACCACTGCTTAAAGGGGTATTCCTACGAAGACAGTTTCTTATACGTACTCAATAACAAAATAACCCATTCTCCAATTCACTGTTATTAACAAAAATACAGAGTTTTACAGATATAATCCCATCCTGTCTCTATCAGAACCTGCTGTACACATTTCAGTTGCCCCTAGACATGACCTGTAACTTCTGACTTAGGGTCGGGCTGCCATCTGGGATTCTGTGTGACGGCCGTGCCATGGAGTTTTTCGGTCTCTGCAATGTAGCTCTGCAGTCCAGCGTGGGGCAGTCATGATACACTGAGACACGACCAAGCCTGAGTCCTGGGCAGCGCAGCCAGGAGAGAACTAACAAGCTACACACAGATAATGGATCTGGGGAGGCACGCAGATCTAGTGTGTGTGGAATAGAGCGATGTAGGAGAGCTGACTGTGCATGTGGCAATAGCATGTATGTGATCTCCATCTCTGATCTGTCTCATCTCTCTCTCTCTCTATGTGTCAGATACTAGTACAATGTTCAGAAGCTAAATGAAATGAAAGTGTATATAAACCAAATTATCACCCCACAGCACTGGAGGATTATAATGTGTGCTTAGAGAGTTCTCCCCCACCACCTGGGATTTTACATTAAACCCTAGGGAGTGATGGAGCTAAACAGCAATAAAAATGAGTAAATTATGAAGTTAGGCGTTAAAGCTCCTTTAAAGCAAGGGAAAAATAGATCATTAGGAGGTTCAAAGAATAAACCAAAGAATAATGGAACTATCTTACAACACTTTGATATGTGACTTGTCATAGAATCAATTTGAAACTAGTCAAGGGTCACTCCGAGGGGGTAGTTGGTGGCCAGAAGCAATAAATATTTGGGCAATATTGTAATTCATTATCCCAATCCAATGTTTTTTGGGAGAAAATTTACAAATTTATTTTCATTCTGAAAAGTACCCTGAGTCCAATTTCTACTCCTGGGGTCTAGCTTCCAGATGTCTTGGAAGCCATCTAAACCACTATAGTGGAGTGTAGGGGACTTGCACAGAGTATTGTATGCGCTGGTCCTCCACCACTGGAAGCCAGAAGGACACAGGACATCCTGGAAAGTTCCAATTCCTGCTGCCCGGGAGTCAGGTAACCCACAGTTCTCGTTACTGGACAGCAAACTATAGAAGTGTAAGTATATTAGTGTGACCTATGAGGGTCTATACTTACCCTGTTAAAGTTTGCTATTGCACTGCCCGGGCTAGGGTGGCCTCCCATGCTTGCTGGTATCAGGTGTCACCAACGAGATGGCGAACATACTCGTCCGAGCTTGATGCTCGATCGAGCATTAGCGTACTCGTAACTGCTCGTTGCTTGGACGAATACTTCGCCCGCTCGAGAAATGGCAGCTCCCGCCGTTTTGCTTTTTGGCGGCCAGAAACAGAGCAATCACAAGCCAGGAGACTTGCACTCCACCCCAGCATGACGTGGTCCCTTACACGTCGATAGCAGTGGTTGGCTGGCCAGATC
The DNA here is from genome assembly GCA_019512145.1 of Engystomops pustulosus. NCBI lineage: Eukaryota > Metazoa > Chordata > Amphibia > Anura > Leptodactylidae > Engystomops > Engystomops pustulosus. Next base: position 139,289,148 of record CM033647.1, on the reverse strand, counting down.
GGTGACCTGGGATAGACTAGCCGCTGCCCGCGCTTGCTCGGATCATTCTGTGTCTGGATGCCGCTAGGGAGAGAGCTGTGCTGGTCAGGGAAAGCGATAGGGTGCTTTATGATAGTGTGAGGAGTGATTCTACAACAACCAACAGCCCTTTTAGGGCTACAATAACATTATACTTTTTTTTATTTGCTTGGGCTGGGTGCGTGGCACTAGTAGTGCAGCTAGTACCATATTGTGAGGAATTTGCGGGGATTGCTACCGTGTGTTTAGCTCTTAGTGACACATATCCACCTCAAACACCAAAGTGGGAAAATTTATTAGGGGTTTGATTTCAATAGGCACAGTCTGCCAGTTTCTTTTTATTTTACGTTATTATTTAATAATCAGTGTATCTCATCTTGCATAGTAGTGTGCTTTCTACTTGGCTAGAAAATAGCCATAGGAGAATCCAAAACGGCTTACTTCCGCCTACAGTAGCGTTATATATATTTGATTTCTGGTTGATCTGCTGGGGCATGTACTTTCTGCAGTGCATCTACTAGCAATTGTGAGCAATTTGTAGTTGGACTTGCGGACGCTGTTTTGCGCTTAGTGACGCACATATCCATCGCAAAGACCGAAGTGGAAAAATTATTAGGGCCCGGGGTGTATTTCATTAGGCACAGTCTGCCATTTCCTTTTTTATTTTACGTTTATTTTTATAACTCAGAGTCATCTCATCTGGCATAGCAGTGTGCTTTCATACTTGGCTAGAAAATAGCCATAGGAGAATCCAAACGACTTACTTACGCCTACAGTAGCGTTATATTATTTGATTCTGGGTGATCTGCTGGTGGCTGTACTTGCTGCAGTGCATCTACTAGCAATTGTGAGCATTTGGAGTGAGACTTGCGACCCGCTGTTTTGCGCTTAGTGACGCACATATCCATCGCAAAGACCGAGTGGAAAAAATTTATTAGGGCCGGGTGGGTTATTTCAATTAGGCACAGTCTGCCATTTCCTTTTTATTTTACGTTTATTTTTACCTCAGCGTCATCTATACTGGCATCGTAGTGTGCTTTCATAATTGGCTAGAAAATAGCCATAGGAGAATCCAAACGGGTTACTTACGCTACAGTAGCGTTATATATTTGATTTCTGGTGATCTGCTGGTGGCTGTACTGTTGCTGCAGTGCATCTACTAGCAAATGTGAGCAATTGGAGTGAGACTTGCGACCGCTGTGTTTTGCGCCTGTGACGCACATATCCATCGCAAAGACCGAAGTGGGAAAATTTATTAGGGCCGGGGTTGGATTTCATTAGGCACAGTCTGCCATTTCCTTTTTTATTTTACGTTTATTTTTTTCTATAACTCGTCATCTCATCTGGCATAGCAGTGTGCTTTCTACGGCTAGAAAAAGCCATAGCAATAGGATAGCACGTTTAGTTTAAAAATAAAAAACACAAAAAAAAACAAAAAACAAAAAAAAAAAAGTTAAAAAAAAAATTAAGTTATAATTCTCATTTTCAAATGTTTAACCCGAGGGTTAGGGGTAGAGGCGAGGGCGGGGACGTGGGCGTCCAACTACTGCAGGGGTCAGAGGCCGTGGTCCTGGGCGGGTGGACACCACCTGCTTATGAGGGAGCAGGGGAACGCCGCAGAGACTACACTCCTAGGTTATGTCTGAAGACTGGGACTCGTGGTAGAGCACTGTTTAGGCCAGACACAGTGCGAACAGGTGATGTCGTGGATTGCCGACATGCTCGGAGCAATTTGTCCACCATTCAGTCTTCCCGCAGTCCACCAGTCACCGAAATCGGCACTCCTCCAGCTCCTGACCTCAGCTCTCCCCCCCGTCTGCCCCCTCCCAGGAAAATTGGCATTTGACCGGCATACTCTGAGAACTGTTTTCTGGACTTCCCACAGTCACCAACCACTTGTCCGGTGTGCCGAGCAATTTTCGATGCCCAGTTTTCCACCAGTCGCAGTCTGTGGGTGATGATGACCTTCTGACGTAGTGGAAGTGTGTGTTAAAGAGGTGTCCGACGATGAGGAGACACGGTTGTCAGACAGTGGGGAAGTTGTGGTCAGGGCAGGAAGTCGAGGGGGGAGCAGACTGAGGGATCGCGAGGATTGATGAGGTGACAGAACCCAAGCTGGTGGATAGGCCGGGTGAACCCAGTGCTTCTGAGAGGAGGAGAGTCCTCGACCAGAACAGGTTGTGAGAGAGGCAGTGGTGGGCAGATGAGAGGCAGGGCCAGAGGCAGGTGCATCAGCGCCAAATGTGTAATAGCTTAACTAGCAAATGTGTACTACTAGCTTTAACTACCACCAGTATGCGCGGCATATGAAGCTCAACACCCCACTCAGTGGCACCAGCCCGTTCACCTCCGGCCGTGCACACCACTGCTCACTTCCCTGTTTACAGCTGATAGTCAGAGCCCCCTGCCCAGGAACCTGGCACAAAACCCCATCGTGCCTCCCCGATCCTCCACCAGCATCCCCGCGTTCGTCTCCATACCCGACGCTGGAGCGGAACGACAAATATAGTGCAACCCCACCCGCCGCCCCAAGCCCTTAATGTCCACATATCCAGATTGCTCAGAGGCAGATGCTGCCCTTATAGGCTAGTAGAGACCGAGGCCTTTCGCAACCTCATGGGCGGCGGCCGCCCCTCGGTTTCGGTCCCCAGCGCCACTACTTTTCCCGATGTGCCGTCCAACCTGCACCCGCAAGTATCAACCACATCATCCGTGCTCCTGACAACGCCGTGTTCTGGACAAGGTCCACCTGACCACGGACACGTGGACGAGTGCTGCGGGCAGGGCCAAATATATCGTGACGGCACATGGGGTTAACTGTGGATGGGCTGGGAACCGAGTCTGACCGCGGTTGTATATTACGCCGACGCAAAGGATTGCGGGGCCTACCTCGGTCGGTGTTTTTTCAGGCTACATGCCTCCTCCTCCTCCCACCCCTCCTCCACCCTCCTCCCGAACTACCATCCGGGGCATGGCGCCATCAGTCGGTAGCTCTAGGCACAGCAGCAGTGCCGTCGCTAACGCCAGCAGGCGGTGCTCAAACTGCTGAGCCTAGGCGCTAAATGCACCGCCAAAAACTACAGGGCATCACGGCGCAGACTGATCTGTGGCTGCACCGCTGAACCTGAAGCCAGGCATGGTTGTGTGTGACAACGGCGTACCTGGTGGGCGCTCTGCAAACTCGGCAGACTGACACATGTGCCATGCCTGGCCCATGTGTTAAATCTGATAGTTCAGCGTTTCCTCAAGACATACCCCAATCTGTTGATTTGCTCACGAAGGTGCGCCGACATCTGTGCGCATTTCAAAGTCCAGCGCACAGATGCTGCCACTCTCAGGGCAGCGCAGCGCCTCCAACTGCCCGCTCACGACTGTTGTGCGACGTGCCCCGAGGTGGATTCACACTGACCAGTATCCAGAGTTTACCAGCAGCGCCAGAGCCATTGTAGACTGCCAGATTCAACTTCACCACAAATGTATCAGGTCAGTCAGCTTCCTCAAATCTACAATGAGGAGTGGGGGACGGTGGATGTCTGATATCTGTCAGGTGTGAGTACTTTGAGGAGTCAACACAGATGGTCAGTGGCGATGCCGCCATGCATCAGTCACAACCCGCGCTTGGCCTGTTGAAAAACTCTCTTGATCAGCATGAAGTCGAAGCTTTGCGCTCGGTCACAAGAGACGGGGGAAGAAGATTCCCTTGTTGATAGCCAAAGCACCCTTAGGTCTGTTCTCAGCGCATATCGGAGGAGGGTGGAGGGAGGAGGATGTAGGAGAATAGGAGGAGACTGTGGCGAGACACAGAGGGGACATTGTTGAGTCCTTCACTGTTCAGCGTGGTATGGGCAGAAAAAGGTGGAGAGTTGGAGGAGAGGGAAATGGACAGTAAGCCGTAAGGGAGTGAATTCCTTCGACGGTTGGTACTCTGCGCTACTATGGCAGTTTAATGCTAGGCTGCCTTCCGTGACCCTCGCGTTCCAAAGATTATTCCAGCCCGATTACTGGTGTTCACTCTCCTGGACCCACGGTAACAAAGCATATCTTCCACCTCATTCCATGGAGATGAACGAGGTGGTGGAACAGCAGAATCCACGCGGCCCTGGTGCACAAAGCTGAAACAGTATTTCCCTTCTGACAGCTCTTAGCGCAGAGTGCAGTTATTCTGCGTACAAGTAGCGAGGGAGAGTGAGGTCGAGCAGGCAGCTTGTCCAAGACACTGCAAGGGTACGGTACGCTTTACAAGGCTTTGCAGCATTATGTACCCCAGGCCAAGACACTTGTCACTGATTCCAAGTATCGCCAGAGTAGGGTGCTGATGTTACGAAAGATGGTGAGGGAGTAGAGTACGTAGGCTGACCATACCATCGCCTAAATGTAACACAGATCACTACAACTAATGGGTTTCAAAGCTGGGAAATGTGCACGAATGGCGCTGTAGCCTTGGAGTTCTGCCTTGCATGCCGCTAGAGTCTTGTCCGAAGCGGCGTTTTCAGTGCAGCTGGGGCATCCATCACCGATAAGCGTAAACGCCTGTCGACTGACGCGCTGAAGGCTGAGCTTATAAAGATGAATAAAGCCTGGATTTCTCATAATTTCCAAATCTCCACCAGGTGAAGGAAGCTCACCTGAATAATTGTCGCAGATTTACTTACCCGGTCCGTTCGCGATCCAGCGGCGCGTTCTCTACGGTGGATTCGGGTCCGGCCGGGATTCACTAAGGTAGTTCCTCCGCCGTCCACCAGGTGGCGCTGCTGCGTTGAAGTTCCCCGGAGGCGCGCTGGAATGCCCTGAAATTCACCGGCCTATACCTGGTGAAGGTAAGTGTAATTTTTGCAACACATTTTTTTTCTTAAATGCGGCGGTTTTTCCGAATCCGTCGGGTTTTCGTTCGGCCACGCCCCCCGATTTCCGTCGCGTGCATGCCAGCGCCGCTGCGCCACAATCCGATCGCGTGCGCCAAAATCCTGGGGCAATTCAGGTACAATCGGCGCAAATCGGAAATATTCGGGTAACACGTCGGGAAAACGCGAATCGGGCCCTTAGTAAATTTTAAGTGGTATTGTGGAAAATGAGGGTCCCTCCAATGCCCTTATAAAGCTTTAACCTGTAGATCACTAGGGATCCATGGAGGTTCTGGGCAATCACACCATCACAAAAGGGCATTCTTTATTCCAAAATATAGGCTTGTCATGTATAGTTTTCAGTTGTCTCCAGCAATCCATAAATATGATCTTCCTGAGGTCTATTCAAATGGAGAACACAGTTCCGTTACCCTAGTATCAATAGAGGTCTCAGCAGTTGACTACCAGAATGTTCCATATAGATTTCTTAAGCTGAAAATAAGTTCACTACTAGCCATACTAATCCATATGAAATTTGCTCCCCCTAGTGGTGGCTGCATGCATAAAGAATTAGATAATTTATCTGTCCAGAAAAAGCAAGCTCACCTACTGTACACAAATCAAGAAGAACAGAATATGGAACTTTAATATCTAATTCTGAAGATTCATAACAGACAATATACTGAATTTACCTGTAGGATGTTCTACTTTTCAATTTTTTAGAAAACTCTACATAGAAAGTTTTTTTAACATAACTATACAAAAATAAAACAAAATCATGAGACATAAGTACTTGATTTTGCATAACAATAGTTGGTATAGACCAATTACGAGAACCTGACAGCTGGAGAATGGTTTGGTCATGTGTTGTATTCAGCTTGACCAACTTGTCTTCCATAGTCTGACAATAGGTTAAATAGTTTAATATGCTGCGTGAATTCCTGCCCATTGAGAGTAATCACCTCTTGCCAAAATGTGTGGGTCTGTCATAATAACATGGGGTTATTTGGCTTTATTCTTATAGGAACACCAGAAATAAATGGAACTCGGATACTCTGTGGGATTTCCTGCATGTTTAAGTCTTGCAGAAATCCTTTAAAGCAACAGTCCCCAACCCCCAGACGGAGACCCAAGTCCAGGCCAAAAATGTGCAGAAATAAACACTTAATGGTGCCAAAGGAAAGAGACTATTTGTGTCAGTATTTATAGTTCCTTTCATGGCAAGTTTTTGTACACCCTGTCTGCCCCCGTAGCAATAGTGCCCCTCTTAGAGAGTAACCGCCAGATGATTTTTGTGTGGGGGGAGTGTTGTGAACATTTTTCTAATATACTTCATTAAGAAATTCCGCTTAGTTTGTAAAGAAACAGACCAAAATGTTCCCCTTTGTTACAATGTTATTTCTACATTGCTATAGCAAATCTGTCTACAGGATTGAAGAGGGGCTTCTCTCTCCTCTCCTGTTTGTTACACAGCGGTGAGTGTTAACCTTTTGTGCCCTCTCCCTGGCTGTAGTATGCTATGAGCATTATTTTCAAAGACCAAGCTAAAAGTGATCTTTCATAGCTGTTTAACCAAACACAAGCTAATCAGAATTAGTTCATGAAGTATATTACAAAAATGTTCACCACATCCCCCAATCATCTCAAATGATGGTTACACTTTAACCTTTTGTTATTTGTGCCTTCTCCTCCAATAATATTAGTTTCCTCCCTTCAAACCTTAGGGGACCCCTTTAAAGAGGACCTGTCACCACAAATTAGTGCCCCCATCCAAACATACCTACTGAATCTACTCCCCGGCCCCTTTTTAATGCTGCCTGGCATTAATCAAACTTCAGTAATCAGTGCTTAAAAATATGACACATAACATACATGATGTCCTATTGACGGACCAGCAGTCCCTCTTATCCATTAAGGGGCTGTCCAGGCACTCCTCTTTCTTCACAGGCCGCCACTCCCCCGGGCTCCAATTGTCACGCTTGCGCATGCGCAGTAAGTTTGTGATGTGGCAGCGCTTGCGGATTGGATGTCACGATCACTGGCATCTAGTGCATAGGAAAAGAACTGGTGCCTGGGGCAGTGGCGGCCTGTGAAGAAAGAGGAGTGCCTGGACGGCCCCCTAATGAATAAGCCGGACTGCTGGTCCGTCGATTGGACATCAAGTTATGTTACTAGTCATATTCTTAAGCGCTGATTACTGAATTTGATTAATGCCAGGGGTTTGAAATGGGCAGCATTAGAAAGGGGCCAGGGAGTAGATTCAGTAGGTATGTTTGGATGGGGGCACTAACAGGTCCTCTTTAAAGTTAATAGTGACCTCCATAGAAAAATATAAAAAGAACACTTACCTTTAATCATTCCAAGTTGAGGGAGATGGGTCAGATCTCTTCCTGTACTCCACATCTGAAGTCCAGAACAGACAATGCAAAGAAGAGACATAATCACACAGACCTTACGGCAATCAATAACTGTTTAGCAAATGCTGTGATGGGGTGATGACATGCGTGCCCACAGAGGGCTCATAGAGTGCCCCCCTGATTATATGTGCCATAGGCCGCTACCACTGCCTTAAAGGGGTATTCCTACGAAGACAAGTTTCTTATACGTACTCAGAATAACAAAATAACCCATTCTCTAATTCACTGTTATTAACAAAAATACAGAGTTTTACAGATATAATCCCATCCTGTCTCTATCAGACCTGCTGTACACATTTTCAGTTGCCCCTAGACATGACCCTGTAACTTCTGACTTAGGGTCGGGCTGCCATCTTGGATTTCTGTGTGACGGCCGTGCCATGGAGTTTTTCGGTCTCTGCAATGTAGCTCTGCAGTCCAGCGTGGAGGGCAGTCACTGATACACACTGAGACACAGAATCTGAGTTCCTGTGGCAGCAGCAGCCAGGAGAGAACTACAAGCTACACACAGATAAGTTGTTTATCTGGGGAGGCACAGCAGATCTAGTGTGTTGTGGAATAGCAGAGATGTAGGAGAGCTGACTGTGTCATGTGCAATAGACATGTAATGGATCTCATCATCTCTGATCTGTCTCATCTCTCTCTCTCTCTATGTGTCAGATACTAGTACAATGTTCAGAAGCTAAATGAAAGTGTATATAAACCAAATTATCACCCCACAGCACTGGATGGATTATAATGTGTCTGCTTAGAGAGTCTCCGCCCACACCCTGGGATTTTACATTAACCAGCCTAGGGAGTGATAGGAGCTAAAACAGCAATAAAAATGAGTAAAATTATGAAGTTAGGCGTTAAAGCTCCTTTAAAGCAAGGGAAAAAATAGATCATTAGGAGGTTCAAAGAATAAACCAAAGAATAATGGAACTATCTTACAACACTTTGATATGTGACTTGTCATAGAATCAATTTGACAAACTAGTCAAGGGTCACTCCGAGAGGGGTAAGTTGGTGGCCAGAAGCAAATAAATATTTGGGCAATATTGTAATTCATTATCCCAATCCAATGTTTTTTGGGAGAAAATTTACAAATTTATTTTCATTCTGAAAAGTACCCTGATGTCCCAATTTCTACTCCTGGGTCGTAGCTTCCAGATGTCTTTGGAATGCCCATCTAACCACTAATAGTGGAGTTGTAGGGGACTTGCACAGAGTATTGTATGCGCTGGCTCCCTCCAACCACTGGAAGCCAGAAGGACACAGGACATCCTGGAAAGTTCCAATTCCTGCTGCCCGGGAGTCAGGTAACCCACAGTTCTCGTTACTGGACAGCAAACTATAGAAGTGTAAGTATATTAGGTGTGACCCTATGAGGGTCTTATACTTACCCTGTTAAAGTTTGCTATTGCACTGCCCGGGCTAGGGGTGGCCTCCCATGCTATGCTGGTATCAAGGTGTCACCACTAGAGATGAGCGAACATACTCGTCCGAGCTTGATGCTCGATCGAGCATTAGCGTACTCGTAACTGCTCGTTGCTCGGACGAATACTTCGCCCGCTCGAGAAAATGGCAGCTCCCGCCGTTTTGCTTTTTGGCGGCCAGAAAAAGAGCCAATCACAAGCCAGGAGACTCTGCACTCCACCCAGCATGACGTGGTACCCTTACACGTCGATAGCAGTGGTTGGCTGGCCAGATCAGGTGACCCTGGGATAGACTAGCCGCTGCCCGCGCTGCTCGGATCATTCTGGTCTGGATGCCGCTAGGAGAGAGCTGCTGCGGTCAGGGAAAGCGATAGGGTGTTTATTAGAATAGTGTTAGGAGGAGTGATTCTACACAACCCAACAGCCTTCTTAGGGCTACAATAACATTATACTTTTTTTTTATTTGCGTGGGCTGGGCTTGCTGGCACTAGTAGTGCAGCTAGTACCATATTGTGAGGAATTTGCAGGGGACTTGCTACCGTGTGTTTAGCTCTTAGTGACACACAATCCACCTCAAACACCAAAGGGGGAAAATTTATTAGGGGTTTGATTTCAATTAGGCACAGTCTGCCAGTTTCTTTTTATTTACGTTATTTTTTTAAAACTCAGTGCTCTCATCTTGCCATAGTAGTGTGCTTTCCATGGCTAGAAAATAGCCATAGGAGAATCCAAACCGCTTACTTACGCCTACAGTAGCGTTATATATATTTGATTTTGGTGATCTGATGGTGGCTGTACTTTCTGCAGTGCATCTACTAGCAAATTGTGAGCCATTGTAGTGAGACTTGCGACCGCTGTGTTTTGCGCTTAGTGACGCACATACCATCGCAAAGACCGAAGTGAAAAATTATTAGGGCCCGGGGTTGTATTTCAATTAGGCACGTCTGCCATTTCCTTTTTTTTACGTTTATTTTTTTCAAACTCAGCGTCATCTCATCTGGCATAGCAGTGTGTTCTTATACTTGGCTAGAAAATAGCCATAGGAGAATCCAAACGACTTACTTACGCCTACAGTAGCGTTATATATTTTGATTTCTGTTGATCTGCTGGTGGCTGTACTTGCTGCCGTGCATCTACTAGCAATTGTGAGCAATTTGGAGTGAGACTTGCGACCGCTGTTTTGCGCTTAGTGAGCACATATCCATCGCAAAGACCGAAGTGGGAAAATTTATTAGGGCCGGGGGTTGTATTTCAATTAGGCACAGTCTGCCATTCCTTTTTTATTTTACGTTTATTTTTTTATAAACTCAGCGTCATCTCTATGGCATAGTAGTGTGCTTTCATAATTGGCTAGAAAATAGCCATAGGAGGAATCCAAACGGCTTACTACGCTACAGTAGCGTATATATATTTGATTTCTGGTTGATCTGCTGGTGGCTGTACTTGCTGCAGTGCATCTACTAGCAATTGTGAGCAATTTGGAGTGAGACTTGCGACGCTGTGTTTTGCGCTTAGTGACGCATATCCATCGCAAAGACCGAAGTGGGAAAATTTATTAGGGCCCGGGGTTGGATTTCCAATTAGGCACAGTCTGCCATTTCCTTTTTTATTTTACGTTTATTTTTTTCATAACTCACGTCATCTCATCTGGCATAGCAGTGTGCTTTCATACTGGCTAGAAAATAGCCATAGCAATAGGATAGCATCGTTAGTTTTAAAAACTAAAAACAAAAAAAAAAAACAAAAAACAAAAAAAAAAAAGTTTAAAAAAAAAATTCAAGTTATAATTCTCATTTTCAAATGTTAACCCGAGGGTTAGGGGTAGAGGACGAGGGCGGGACGTGGGCGTCCAACTACTGCAGGGGTCAGAGGCCGTGGTCCTGGGCGGGTGAGACACCACCTGTTATGAGGGAGCAGGGGAACGCCGCAGAGCTAAACTCCCTAGGTTCATGTCTGAAGTTACTGGGACTCGTGGTGAGCACTGTTGAGGCCAGAACAGTGCGAACAGGTGATGTCGTGGATTGCCGACAATGCTCGAGCAATTTGCTCACCAGTCAGTCTCCACGCAGTCCACCCATGTCACCGAAATCGGCACTCCTCCAGCTCCTGCACCTCAGCCATCTCCCCCCCAGTCTGCCCCTCCAGGAAGAAATTGGCATTTGAACGGCATACTCTGAGGAACTGTTTTCTGGACCTTCCCACAGTCACAAACCACTTGTCCGGTTGCTGCTGAGCAATTTTCCGATGCCAGGTTTCCACCAGTCGCAGTCTGGGGGTGATGATGACCTTCTGACGTAGTGGAAGGTGGTTTAAAGAGGTGGTCCGACGATGAGGAGACACGGTTGTCAGACAGTGGGGAAGTTGTGTCAGGGCAGGAAGTCCGAGGGGGAGCAGACTGAGGGATCGGAGGATGATGAGGTGACAGACCCAAGTGGGTTGATAGGCCGGGTGAAACACAGTGCTTTGAGACGGAGGAGAGTCCTCGACCAGAACAGGTGTGGAAGAGGGTGGTGGGGGGAGATGGAGAGGCAGGGCCAGAGCAGGTGCATCAGCGCCAAATGTGTATACAGTTAACAGCAAATGTGTACTACTAGCTTAACTACCACCAGTATGCGCAGGCATATGAATGCAAACACCCCACTCAGTGGCACCAAGCCGTTCACTCCGGCCGTGCACACCACTGCTCCTTCCCCTGTTTCAGTGATAGTCAGCCCCTGCCAGGGACCTGGCACAAAACCCCATCGTCGCCTCCACGATCTCCACAGCATCCACCAGCGTTCGCTCTCCATACCCAGACGGGAGCGGAAACGCAAAATAGTGCAACCCACCCGACGCCCAAGCCCTTAATGTCACATCTCCAGATTGCTCAGCCGGGTGCTGCCCTATAGGCTAGTAGAGACCGGGCCTTTCGCAACCTCATGGCGGCGGCCCCCCTCGGTATTCGGTCCAGCCGCACTACTTTTCCCGATGTGCCGTCCCAGACCCTGCACCAGCACGTATCAGACAACATCATCCGTGCCCTGACCAACGCCGTTTCTGACAAGGTCCACCTGACCACGGACACGTGGACGGTGCTGCCGGGCAGGGCCACTATATATCGCTGACGGCACATGGGTTAACTTGGTGGAGGCTGGAGAACCGAGTCGACACGCGGTTGTCATTACTGCCGACGCCAAGGATTGCGGGGCCTACCTCGGTCCAGGTGTTTTCAGGCCTACTATGCCTCTCCTCCTCCACCCCCTCCTCCACCTCCTCCTCCGAACTACCATCCGGGGCATGGCGCCATCAGTCGGTAGCTCTAGGCACAGCAGCAGTGCCGTCGCTAAGCGACAGCAGGCGGTGCTCAAACTGCTGAGCCTAGGCGATATAAAGGCACAACGCCCAAGAAACTATTACAGGCATCACGGCGCAGACTGATCTGTGGCTGGCACCGCTGAACTGAAGCCAGGCATGGTGTGTGTGACAACGGCTGAACCCGACGTGGCGGCTCTGCAACTCGGCAGACGACACATGTGCCATGCCTGGCCCATGTGTTAATCTGATAGTTCAGCGTTTCCTCAAGACTACCCCAATCTGTCTGATTTGCTCACGAAGGTGCGCAGCATCTGTGCGCATTTCAGGAAGTCCAGCACAGATGCTGCCACTCTCAGGGCAGCGCAGCGCCGCCTCCAACTGCCCGCTCACCGACTGTTGTGCGACGTGCCCACGAGGTGGAATTCAACACTGACCATGTTATCCAGAGTTTACCAGCAGCGCCGAGCCATTGTAGACTGCCAGATGTCAACTTCCACCCAGAACTGTAGTCAGGTCAGTCAGCATTCCTCAAGTCTACAATGAGGAGTGGCGTGGATGTCTGATATCTGTCAGGTGCTGAGTAACTTTGAGGAGTCAACACAGATGGTCAGTGGCGATGCCGCATCATCAGCCTCACAATCCGCCTGCTTGGCCTGTTGAAAAACTCTCTGATCAGCATGAAGTCGGAAGCTTGCGCTCGTCACAAGAGACGGGGGAAGAAGATTCCCTTGTTGATAGCCACAGCACCCTTAGGTCTGTTTCTCAGCGCATATCGGAGGAGGTGAGGTGGAGGAGGATGAGGAGGAGAGGAGGAGACTGTTGGCGAGACACAAGAGGGGACCATTGTTTGAGTCCTTCATGTTCAGTCGTGTATGGGCAGAAAAGAGGAGTTGGAGGAGTTGGAGGAGGAGGAAATGGACAGTCAGGCAGTCAGGGAGTGAATTCTTACGCGTTGTACTCTGGCGCATATGGCAATTTCATGCTAGGCTGCCTATCCGTGACCCTCGCGTTCAAAGAATTTATTCCAGCACCGATTACTGGGTGTGTTCACTCTCCTGGACCCACGGTACAAGCAAAATCTTTCCACCTCATCCCTGGAGGAAGGAGTGTGAGAAGCATGAATACAGCAGGCCTGGTGCCAAAGCTGAAACAGTATTTCCCTTCTGACAGCGCTAGCGGCAGAGTGCGTATTCTGGGACAAGTAGCGAGGGAGAGTAGGTCGAGCAGGCAGCTTGTCCAGCACTGGCAAGGGTACGCTTTACAAGGCTTTTGCCAGCTTATATGTCACCCCAGCCAAGGACACTGTCACCTGTTCACGCTGGCAGAGTAGGGCTGATCTTTACAGAAAGATGGTGAGGGAGTACGTAGCTGACCATACCATCGTCCTAAATGATCACACGTCTCCCTACAAACTACTGGGTTTCAAAGCTGGACATTGGCACGAACTGGCGCTGTAGCCTTGGAGGTTTTGCCTGCCCTGCCGCTAGCGTCTTGTCCGAGCGGGTTTTCAGTGGCAGCTGGTTGGCATCATCACCGATAAGCGTACACGCCTGTCGACTGACAGCGCTGACAGGCTGACGCTTATTAAGATGAATAAAGGCCTGGATTTCTCATAATTTCCAATCTCCAACCAGGTGAAGAGACTCAACTGAATATTGATCCACTCCTCCTCCTCCTCATTTTCCTCCTTCTCCTCCTCTTTGTAGAGTAAAGCAGAGGAAACTGGCTATTTTGGACAGGGCCCACTGGCTCTAGCTATAGTACTTTATGCATTTAATTTTTCTGGAGGGCCAACGACACGGTCCTCTGTTTAAACATTTTGGGAGTGCCACATACAGGCATCATCTATTCAATTTTCTGGAGGGCCAACTACCGCTCCTTGGTTTGAAAACTTTTTTGGACTGCCACATACAGGCACTCAATCTATTCCATTGTACTGGAGGGCCACCTACCTGCTCCTCTGGTTTGAAAAAGTTTTTTGGACTGCCACATACAGGCACTCAATCTATTCATTTTTCTGGAGGGCCACCTACCTGCTCCTCTGGTTTGAAACTTTTTGGACGCCACATACAGGCACTCATCTATTCAATTTTTCTGGAGGGCCACCTACCTGCTCCTCGTTTGAAAACATTTTTGGACTACACATACAGGCACTCAATCTATTCAATTTTTCTGGAGGGCCACCTACCTGCTCCTCTGGTTTGAAAATTTTTGGAATGCCACAACAGGCAATCAATCTTTTCATTTTTCTGGAGGGCCAACTGCTCCTCTGGTTTGAAAACTTTTTTGGAACTGCCACATACAGGCACTATCCAAATTAATTGTCTCCATAGCAGCCTCCACAAGTTGTCTCCATTGCTACCTCAAAAGTCGTCCAATAGCTGCCTCCATACATGGTCCCCTTATCAAACGTAGGTGTTGTCAGGCAGAAAATTTGGGTTGTTTTCATGGATTCCACATCAAACTTGTTAACTTGGTGCTCCACCCTGCTGTGTTATCCACAAAATACTGGCAAACTTTTATCAGTTCCAATATTATTTCAGCGCTTCTGCGCATCGTTTAATTCCCTCACCGCCTATCCCAAACTATAAGAACGCTACGTACACTTAACTTGGGGCAGGTGGGACCGAGTCTGCACCCGGGGGCTATCATATTACTGCCGACGAGAGAATTGCAGGGGCCTACCTCGGTCCAGGTCTCAAAGGCCTAGTATACCTCCTCCTCCTCCGAATTACCATCCGTGGTCCATGGCGCCATCAGTCGGTAGCTTAGCATGCAGCAGTGCCGTCGTAAGCGACAGCAGGCGGTGCTCAACTGCTGAGCCTAGGCGATTAAGGCACACCGCCCAAGAGCTATTACAGGGCATGTCACCATCAACTTGTTAAAACTTTGTCGCACCCTACTGTGAATCCCACAAAATATACTGGCAAATTTATCATTTTACCAAATAGTTTCAGCGATTCTTGCGATTGTTACATTCCCCTACCCGCCATATCCCAAACTATAAGACGCTACTACACTTGTCTTATACAAAAGGTTCTTAGAAAGTGTGTTTGGGGAGTAGCCTAGAGACAGGGGCTTGGAGATTGGCGAAAGTCACTGGCAACGGAGCGCCGCTCCATGCGCTCATGCGCTTCTTGCGCATTGTTTACATTCCCCTCACCCGCCATATCCAAACTATAAGAAACGCGCTACTCACTGATCTATACAAAAGGTTCTTAGAAGTGCTGTTTGGGGAGTGCCTGAGACAGGGGCTTGGATTGGCGAAAGCTCACTGGCAGGGAGCGCCAGCTCCATGCGCATCATGCGCTTCTTGCGCATCTGTTTAATTCCCTCACCCGCCATATCCCAAACTTTAAGAATGCTACTATCACTTGATCTTATTTACAAAGGTTCTTAGAAGTGCTGTTTGGGGAGTAGCCTAGAGACAGGGCTTGGATTGGCGAAAGCTGCCTGGCAGCGGAGCGCCAGCTCCATGCCAAGATCCAGCTAACATAGTTTTAACTGCAGCACCTTTAATCTACTACTAGTTCACTGCCTCATGCATGGTCCCCTTATCAAACGAGCTGTGTCAGGCAGAATTTGGGTTGTTTTCATGGCTCATGTTAACTTGTCGCCACCCTGCTGTGTAATCCACAAAATATACTGGCAAACTTTTATCATGTACGATATTATTTGAGCGCTTCTTGCCACCTCTTTGGTTCCTCTTGCCACCATTGGTTGAGCCTGAGTCCATTTAGGGTATGTCGCCATGCCACGCTCTAGCCTGCGCTGCTGCCGCTGCCTCTGCATGCCGTCCCCTATAGTGTCAGGGTCAATTATTGGATGTTTACTGCTATCTAGTCATTCTGTCACTCTGTCATGGCCATGCTGTTGCCCATAATTTTGGCATAATGGTGCGATTAAGCAGCCTCAGAGGCATCCATGATGCTGCCCCTGCTGTTGCTGCATTTCCGTGGTGTTTCCATCCTTTTCTGAGGTTCCCAGGTGTTTGCCAGCTTCCCTGTGCAGAGCCTTGGTCCCCTTGAAAATGCTCGAGCTCCCATTGACTTAATGGGGCGTATTCGACATCGGGAAGTTCGTCTCGAATAACGAGTACCGAGACTCCTTTAGCTCGTGCTTCTCGCTTACTCAGTACACCAGTGTCTTGCCCTGCTCGTCTGGCAAGGAAGAAGGGTTCTGTGCTGAGGAAAGGTCTGGGCTGTCCCTCTCTTTCTCAGAAGCCTGGTACCCTTGTCACAGGTTAGGAGCCCATGGTCTCATGGAGAGTATCTTCATCTCCATCTATGGCAGAGTATACCCATCCCCAGCTACTTCCTCTGGTTGCTCAGGAAGACTGGCAGTCTTCTTCAACAAGCTCTGTTCCCTAACTGCAAGACACAAAGGACTGGGATTATTATCCCTATATACTTTCTTCCAGAGAGGAGTGGTTACATTTTGGCACAAAAACAATGACCAGGCGTTTTCCCATAGACTTACATTGAGTCTTCATAATATTTTATGGAAGCAGAGTCCTAAAGTATAAACAACTTTCCCAACAGAACCTGTCATTCTTAAGTTTAAGCTGTCTACTTGTCTGGTAAATATGTTTGTTTTTCTTCTGCAAATCAATCTCTACTATAGCTGTGGAAAATTACTGACTTTTCTGAGAGATAGATATACACAGTAAATGTCTCTCAGTGTCCATTAACCATTTCTATAGCTATACAGACTACGTAAATAATAAACAGAATGTATATAACAAAAGACTATAGATTAATGCAAGTTAACCCTTGATGTAAAATAAAGTAAGAAGTGCTGAGTTTGTATGGGGAATATTCAAATGTCCACAGTTAAATCCTCCTTTGATGTAGGGCAATACACTATAACTGGCTAACCCCACTAATAGTAGGATGCTACAAATGGAAATGAACACTACACATTAGGTTCCACCATTATATAGTTACCAAATGGATTAACCATGTGTGAAAAAAAGTGTGAGCCAAGAATCAATAACTTGTAGAACCATCATTCTCTATATGACTTTATCAGTCCCTCTGGGGGAATTTTGTCCCATTCTTCTTTGTCCCAATTCATTGAGGTTTGTGGGCATTGTTTATATGTACAGCTTTCTTACGGAGAGTTCACATGGTGGATTTTGATGGGGAAGCATCTACTTTACAATCCACCTCTATTTATGCAAGTCTGATTCTGATATTTTCCATGTGACATGACCCCTCTTGTCATAATCTGCACCTAACTCCTATGTCATGTCTTCCTCTTTAAGTGACCATACACAACACAACTTTCTAAATTGGAGTTGAGGTGTGGATTTTGACTTGGCTATTGCACAACTATTACAGCAATTATATGAAAAGTATATTGGTTGTAGAACATACCCTTTTACATGTTTTTATATATCACCCCCCTCTTCCTTAGCTACAGGAGTGGACCCCTGCTTATTTCTCCTCTCCCGCCAGTCAGTCTGTGGTCTTCTGCTAGCTGTAAATACGATGCAGCTTAACACAGCAGGGTAAGAAAAACATGATATTTCACATGCTAAACCCAGTTAATCCTTCTATTTTCAACCAGTCATATCTCAGCAGGACACAAAGACATTCTCACAACATACCAGCTGTACAGAAGAAACACAAACATACAATTGTCTCCAACCCTGATCCATCCTGTACCATGACGATGGGTGGTAACCTGTTATACACAAATATCCTCCTAACTCCTGATATCCGGTTATATAGTACATACTGTTAGCATAAATCTACATACATTGTTAATATGATTTACTGTCAGAATGAACTAGCACATAAAAAATAAACTAAAACAGCAAGAAGAGACTGGATCATAGCCCTACTTTTAGCAGGGCACAACTAGACCGTGCTCGTCTGTGAAAAACGGACCGTTTGTTGGCTGGATTTCATGGACCGAGCACAGAGCCAGGGACATGACTCCTTGTATCATAGAGAAATATGATGCAAGGAATCCCTGCTTACTCCAGAAACAGCAGCCCCAACCTAAAATGATGACAATTTGGCGTTAACGTTCCAGTAAGTAGCATGATACAAGGAGTCCCTTCCCCAACACATTGCTTAGTCAATGAAATCCAGCCAGTGCAAGCTCAATTTTTAGACTTTATATGCTTAATTTTAATGTAAATATATATTTTCATTTGGTCCCTAGCATGAGTATATTTAAAACCCCCAAAAATTGCAACTGTTCTTCTAAAATGTTATAGCTGAATTCTACTCCCACCTGATTTCAATTCTGTCACACAAGTGCAGTGCCAGTATTAGGCTGCATTTACATGAACGTATAGGGGACGCTTGCGGCCATACATACGTCCCCCATAGACAGCAATGGGCGCACGGACACATGTGTGGTATCGTACCACTCTGTACAAGGGGAATAAATAGGACGTGTCCTATCTTTCCCCATGTGCTGGGCTGTGTGCCGTGCATCTCTATGGAGAGGGGAGGAGTCACCCCTCCTTCTCTCCAGCGCAACAAACGTATGCGCGCCTAGCCATAGAGGTGGAGAGGTGGCATATGGAAAAGTAGAAAGAGGTCATAGTGACTGCAACGGGGCCTGCTGCTGAAGGGTGCTCAACTAAGCCACACATCACATGCCAACATCAGTGGAGAAATAGTGGGACTGCTGTTGTGGGCCCAGCCAGGAGAGATGGCCCGGGCCAAAGTATTTAAGTATTTTAAAGTATTTAATTTTTTTACCGTACTTCACTAATTTACAGCAGAGCATAGGAGCTTTCAAACCTCTGCTCCACTGCTCCGCATCCATCTCACAGGCTGCCAGCCTACAGCCAGTGAGCTGGTAGATTCAGCGCAGGTGACGTGTGATGACGCATCCCCCTGCTCCAGCTGCTAATGCCAGGGCTGAACCTGGCACTGGCAGATGCATCATCAAAAATCTCTTTCGCCATAGCTTCTGCATCGCTCTGTAGGGAAAAAGGCAGCAAGAAGATGAGGAAAAGGAGGAAGTAGAGTATTTATTTTGTTTATTTCCATAAACTATAGGAACACTGTAACTATAGAGGGAGAGGGGGTTACACGGGCGGTACTATAACTTGGTTACTGTGGTGGGGGGTACAGTGACTTGGGTACTGTTGGGGTATACTGATATTTTGCTAATGTGGAGAACAATGTGACTATTTGCTACTGTGGAGAGCACTGTGACATGGCTACCGTGTATTGCAATGTGACTATTGGCTACTTTAGAGGAGACTGTGACTTGGATACTGTGGTGGGCACTGTTACCTGGCTACTGTGTATAGCAATCAGACTACTGGCTAGTGTGTGGCTAGCACAGTGTCCCCACACTAGCCAGTAGTCTGATTGCCATACACAGTAGCCAGGTAACAGTGCCCACCACAGTTTCCAAGTCACAGTTATTGTTTGGGACAATGTGATTTGGCTGCTCTGGAGAGCAATGTGACTGTTGGCTACTGTAGGGGCACTTACTATATTGGCTACTGTGGAACAACATTACTATAATGGCTACTGTGAGGGTGAGTTGACTATATTTGCTACTTTGGGGACTATTATAGCAATCGCTACAGGAGCAGCAGAACAGTAAGTTTGTGTTATTAAGTTTGTGCTTAGATAGTGCTACAACTTACTCAATACACAGAGACGGATTGTGGCTGGAAGAAGCTGACATGGTGGCCATGTAGAGACTCCTTTTGTCAAAGACATCATGTGCTGGTCACTTGATTTACCCTAAGTGCTAGTATTACCTGTGCTCTCTGTTTTCTTCTCCATTAAGGGTGATCAACATGAAGACAATCTTATAGAACCTTAGATTTATCATCTAGCATGTAATATATCTAGTGATATCTAGTGAATTGTAGAACCAAATATTTGCTTTTTTCTTGTCCTCGATCTAGGTAGTGAGCTTCTACCACACCAAATTTAAGATAAAAAAACTAGTCTGTAGGTAGGAGGAGTATCACAAGTTTTTCCATTCAAGGGTCCCAAAATTCCTACTGGTGGCCCTGGACAGATCTGCCTGCAGAGGTTACGTAGCCACAAAAAGCCATGACAGAGAAGAGGACTTCTGTGGGGAATGGGAAAAGGTTAGAATTTTATTTTTTATTTCAAATTTGACTCCTCAAAATAAAGGAGACTAGAAAAATGACTTTTGGATGTGTATTCCATGCTTGAAGTGCACCACTGGCATCTGTATCAGATGTGGGCATACTTGAGAGTTTCAGCAGTTGCTTATCTATATATTTGTTGTTCACAAATGGTTATTGTAGATAAACTGTTCAATTTTAGTTTCGTCAGATCACCGGACATGTCTCCAACAATTAAGGTCTTTCAAACATTAATTTGGATTTTTGTGAATAATGACATGCCTCTTACCAGCTTTAGCCAGCTTCTTCACAAGATCTTTTGGTTTTGTTCTTGGGTTTATATGTACATTTAAGACCAAAGCATGTTCATCTCTGGGACACAGAACCCTTTCGTTCCTGAGGGGTATGATGGCTGGACAGTCCCATCTTTCTTGTACTTGCATGTAAATGAACAGATGAAAAAGAGGCACCTTCGGGTATCTGGAAGTGCACCTAGGGATGAACCAGACCTGTGCAAGTCCACAATTCTCTTCCCGATATCTTTAGACTAACCCATGATGTAACTGTCATAGGGAAGGCCCTGTCACCTACTTTACAAGCCTTGCAAATCCCAGTGGTCAGGGATTTCTGGTCAACAATCCATACAGTGAATGAGTGCACAAGAAAGATGACAAGACACAGAGGGACAAAACAACAGAGAAGAC
Organism: Engystomops pustulosus; assembly: GCA_019512145.1. Lineage (NCBI taxonomy): Eukaryota > Metazoa > Chordata > Amphibia > Anura > Leptodactylidae > Engystomops > Engystomops pustulosus. The sequence continues at coordinate 139,268,373 of CM033647.1, read as the reverse complement.
AAACAAGCAAAGTCATGCAGGAGAAGGTCAAGTAAATTTAGCAGAGGTCAGATACACAGAATAGCAAAGGCAATAGCAAATGACATGGACAAAAGTGTTAGAAGACTGAAAAATTAACCAGCACCCTGAAATTACAATTGGGCAGATATATAGGAATCCTGAATACCGCCCACAACAGCTAATTGGCCCAGTTGCCCATTTCTCAATCCAAAGCTAAACACTAACTGAATTCAGAAAGGCACCCCCAGCTTTCCCCAATGAACAAATCCTAAAGGGAGCTGTCAATCAATAGCAGCTCTGGAAGTGTTTTTCAAGCACTGAAACCTGATCCCATTCAGAGGGTTCTGACAGTAACAGAAATAAGAAGTGTGTTTCAGGTGTGCCTTCTAAAAGAAAAGTTAGCAACTTTCCATGTCCCATGGGAGTGGTCAGTGATGAGCGGTTCCCCTCCCCACCTTCAGCAAACTGCTCTGTCATGCGTCTATTTAAAATAAAGAAAATGGCCATATCCCTCCTATTTGAAATAGACGCATGAAGGAGCGGTTTCCCGAGGGTTGGGGGGGACCACTGCCTTAGTCCGAAAAAAAGAAAAGCTAGATGAAAGTTTACCTTTCTCTCTGAAGAGCAGTGTCCCATGGGAGTGGCCACTGAGACCACTCCCAATGGGGCACGGGGTGCTGCTCTGCAGAGACAAAGCTAACCTTTCATCTAGCTTTTCTTTTTATCAGAAAAAGCCAGTTTTATTATAAAAACACATTGGAAATGTTCTCTATGGGGACATGGTGGGGCCAGAAAAGAGGCTCCTGATGACAGGTTCCCTTTAAAAATCTCTCTTTCATTACTCTGGCATTTGGCAAATATAAATGATTTTGGTAATCCTAATTGACCTAAAATGGTAAAGTTTTATTCATTTTGATTTCATGTCAAATCATATGTGTCTTCTTATGTAACTAGTTTCAGATGTATAACAAACAAACAAGTTGTATATTTATATATATATATGTGTGTATGTGTGTGTGTGTGTGTAGATAAATATATATGTGTGTGTGTGTGTGTGTTCAGATAAATAGATATACTGATGGGGCTCTGTCAGCTTGAAATATTCAAATATCATATAGTTTTAAGAAGAAATTTATCATAGAAACAGTATATATGATCGATACAATATATTATTATGAATTTAAGAGTTTAGTATAATATAAAAAATATGTATAGTAAAGACTATCACGGTACAGCAAAGAACAGCAAAGCATAGCATAAATTAGTATGCATAAGAATAGTACAGGAGAGAATAAATTATAGTATAGAAAAGGATAGGACATAATAGAATAATATCGTGTAGAACAGTTTATAGCCCCCTGCTCCTCTCCTCACACCTCTCTCTTCACTTCTTAGCACCCCATTCATTCACTGTGGCACTTCAACTCCTGCTTTTATTAACCCTTTTCTGAATGAGCTCCAGAATAACCATGTTTATAAACCCACGTCTATTCTCCTTAACCCCTTAGTGTTATCTTGCTGGAGAGGAAATTGAGTTTGTTTCCTTAGTAACACCTTAGTTGTGTCTTTGTGCCTTTTTATTAGATGATTGAGTGTGTCTTGCATTACATGTAGTTACTATGTGCTGGGAAGGTGTTAATGTAGTGTGCATGCTGTATGTGCAGTCTGTGTGCTGAACCCAGGTGACTGAGCCCATAGACACACATCAGGCGCCCTCCCTGTGATGTCACACTTGCAGCTAAACTAAGCTGAGCTTTGTGTTGGGATGTGAACAGTTCCCAGATCGCTGAGCTGATTGGAGCAGCTTCTGGACAAGCCCTCTCCACCTTAATCGGCTTTCTTCTCCTGGAGGCGACCCACTTGCAAATTAATCACCTTGGGATCATTCAGGTCTTCAGAAGGAAAGAAAAAAAATTCTCCCCCTGCTTCCATCAAAATCAGAATGGAGACCACTGATGACATCATGGACCTCCACCCTCCAAGACTCTGTGCTCATCACTGTGTTTGACAGGTGGACATGTGTCTCCTCCAAATTATGCTTCCATCATTTCCTAAAGTCACCCTTCAAAGATACCTTCAGCTCCATGTCTGCAAGCCTTATTAGATGTAGTAAAAATGAAGTAAAAGAATGGATAGAAGAATTAGAGTAATGAAGAAGAATTCGAGGGCAATATACTGATGACCTCACCCATGAGAACATCCCCTACTGAAGTGAGAAGAATAGATGACTTCTCCATGGGAAAAACTGCTCTGTCAAGAAAAGAAAGGAAAAAGGAGACTTTCCAAAGTCCTGTGTGGTGTCCACTCTTCTGCTTTGATGGGACATTGAGTATAGTTCTGCTGGGAAGCCATGCTCCAGAACATCTCAAACCAAACTTCTGAGCCTTCAGAAGACACTCATTATAACTTCTTGGCCTTGATCTTTGGACTTATATTGATTGTGTTCATAATCTGTGGAAATGTATTGGTGTGTCTTAGTGTCTGTACAGAGAAAGCTTTGAAAACCACCACCAACTATTTCATAGTTAGCCTGGCTGTGGCTGACCTTCTCCTGGCTGTACTGGTGCTGCCATTGTATGTCTACACAGAGGTAAGTCTACCTTCTTTTCTATAGCCAACACACCACATTGCTCATACAGATTTGTAATTGTGTATTATAATCATTGTAACCTTCTTTATAATGTCACTGTGTTGGGGGGGGGGGCAATAAATGATAACCCTACTACCTCATTGTTAGGTTATGTCGTAGTAAGTTATATAACATAAAATACCACAAAAATATAGATCTAAACTTTTTTTTAACACTTTTTTGTTTACAGAAAATTTTGGCAATGAGAATTATTTTACTGAAGCTTTTCTAATGTAGGAGGTGGTAAATAATGTGGATACAGAGGTGCAAATCCTCCAGCACTACTGACCCAGTCTCCTATTTCCAAATATAGGGCAGGACTTTGGGGAGCAATGTGTATACTTTATTGACAGATTTTATATAGATAGATAGATAGATAGATATGAGATAAATGTGAGATAGAAGACAATAATAATAATAGATAGATAGATACTAGGTTTTGGGAAATATTTTACAGATTTTTTGGGGAATGAGTACAGAATTAGTTTACTGAAACATTTTAGTGTAGAGGGTGAAAAATAATAAGGACACATGGGTGCAAATCTTCTAGTACTACTGACCCAGTGTCCTATGTCCACATGAGGAGCAGGACCCAGTTGAGTAAAAATGTGGATACTTCAGTCACAGATAGATAAATAGATAGATAATAAGTAGATTGATAGGAGATAATTACATATAGAGAGAGATTATTGATAGATAATATGTAGATTGATAGGAGATAATTACATAGGTAGATGATAATAGATAATATGTAGATTGATAGGAGATAATTATATATATATAGAGAGAGCTAAATAGATAATAAGTAGATTGATAGAAGATAATTACATAAGTAAATAATTGATAGATAGATAGATAGATAGATAGATAGATAGATAATATGAAGATTTATAGGAGATAATTAGATAAATAGTTAATAAGTAGATTGATAGGAGATAATTAGATAGATAATTGATAAATTAAACAGTTCTTGGTGTCGGTGTTAACCATTATAATTCCATTGCAGTTTCTCGGAGGGATGTGGACTCTTAGTCTTGTCCTGTGTGATGTCCTGATGACCATGGACGTCATGTTGTGCACAGCCTCCATTTTCAACCTCTGTGCAATAAGTGTGGACAGGTAGGTGACCTAGAACGTGAATGATGTATATATAACTGAAAGGACAAGTCTGATGCTTTGTACATTGTTATTAGTTCTTATGACTTGTGGGTATGTCAGTCATTTGGATGTCACTGATTTAGTGGGTGTTCCTTTCTTATACCTCAGCGATGTCTCCATACCATGGGATATTCATTGTAAATTAAAGAGGACTTGTCCAGTCTTGGGATGCCTCTATATTTCACCAATAAAATGAGAATTCTAAAACTCAACATTATGTCATTTCTCTGTTATTCATCTTGTAAATGTAAGAAGACCAGAAGTGAGGGGAGCACATAGATGTGTTTTATGCTCATTTTTGCATTTGCATTGCATCTTACATCTATGACACAGCATTCTGCTGTCACACATGAAAAAGATTATGGAGTGTGACTTTGTTTTTCTGAGAAAATCCTAGAAGTTTTGAGAGAGTTGGTCAACATACCCTTATATTTCTGGGGTACTTTGATAGATTGACAGATATGAGATCCAGCTCTATCACAGCCTTTGTCAAGCATCAAAATAGATAGATAGATAATAGATATTAGATAGATAGATAGATAGATAGATAGATAGATAGATAGATAGATAGGAGATAGATAGATAATATAGATATGAGATAGATATGGTAATATAGATACAAAATAGATGGTAGATTGATAGAAATGATATAGATAGATATTATATATATATATATATATATATATATATGAGAGATAGATATGGTAATATAGATACAAGATAGATTGTAGATTGATAGATAGATATGACATAGATAGATAGATATGAGATAGATATGAGATACATACATACATACATAGAGATAGATAGATAGATAGATAGATAGATATGACATAGCTAGATATGAGATAGATAGATAGATAGATAGATAGATATGAGATAGATAGATATGAGATAGATAGATATGAGATAGATAGATAGATATGAGATAGATAGGACATAGATAGATAAATAGATAGATAAAATGCTGATAAAACATTTGAGGGATAAAAGTAGATGGAACGGAACTTTCTATTGAGAGGCGGAATTTTCACTAGACATTAGATCATCGCTTCTTACTTAAGTACAATACGTGTTTCTCCCATAGAGAATCAAAAGCCACATTTCCCTTGATTTCCGCTTCGGGTCAAGGCCATTAATTCTTTTGCTGTTTCTTTAATCTCTTTTGATCTCTGAGTAACTATGAAAAAGGATTAATAGAAAAAGAACAATCCGATGATGTACTTACTGTACTTTCTCAAATAAATCGAGAAGCCATATAATTCCTAACATAAGATGATGCTTTTAAGATATTAGTGGATTTTCTCCTGTATTCAGGAATCCAGCAGACAGACATCTGCAGTAAGAAACTTCTGGTAGACTGATAAACTGAGGAGTGATAGAGACTTCAATGAGGGAAGAGTCAATAGTTCCTTTCTTACTTCACCGTATATGGAAGGCTGGTAGAAACAGTTATAGAAGAGCCACAGATCAGATCAAAAAGAAGGAACATAATTCCCTTATAGGATTTTTCCCCTTGTTGTTATGGAAGTCTCAAACTTCATCAAGTTTATTGATACTACGTTGGGCCCATCTGGGAAAACAAGACAACCACAATAAGGTGTGGTCACAGGTCTGAGTCTCAGCACAGATGGTAGATAAGGCACAAAATTGAAGATACAAAGGGATAGTCTCAGAACAAATGCGAAAAATTGCAAAACCAGAACAGTAGAATATCAAAGACAATCTACTGTTATAGAACAGACAATAGAGCCAGCAGAAAATATATCCAGCGATGTACTAGCTGTGAGCCATAAATATATATATATATATGAAACTGGAGAGTCTAAGGCCCAGACTAGGAATGGCAAAAAGCCATAGGAAGCAAAAACATATAAATGAACACATCCTATGCTTTATTCTACGGACAGAGGAAGATACTGGCAGGCATGTCACAACCAGTGTTGGACTGGCCCATCAGAGTACCAGAGGATACTACGGTGGGTCCAGGCTCAAACCCAGTACTGGACCCCAGAGGTACAGCAGAATACAACCTAATTTGGAGGCTACTAAGAGTCTGTTTTCTCGAAGCTGATGGAGGGTGGGCCCCCAGCATAATTTATCTAGTTGTCACAAGGAACCCCAGTCTGACACTGGTTACAACTATAGTCTATGAGGGATCATCTTGGCTCTGAAAACTTCCACTCACCAGGCACAGTAGCCTAGCATTAGTTTCAATGAGTATCAGGCGCTGGGACAGGTGGGTGGAAGTTGTTGAAGCCATGTTTGCCTGCCCCTGTAAACACCGAGAGTGCCGGAAAAAGTACATGTTTATTTTTGTTTACAGACCCCCTCCTCCCAAGTTTCCTCTAGATATTTTAATAAGCTCAGACAACCCTTTTAAGTACTGTTAAATACCTTGTACAGAGCAATTGTACAGAGAGGTAAAGCGAACCACCAGGTCTTCTATTTGTCATGTCCTATAAGTATGATTCATGCCAGTTCCATTTCCAGCATTTCTTCTTCTCCATTACGCAGGTTCATAGCTGTGTCCATCCCGCTGAACTACAACAGGCGGCAAGTGGATAATCGGCAATTGTTCCTGATCTCAACCACTTGGATTTTTGCCTTTGCTGTGGCTTCTCCAGTCATTTTTGGACTAAATAACGTTAAAGATCGGGATCCCACAGAGTGTAAACTGGAAGACAACAATTATGTAGTGTACTCCTCTATTTGCTCATTCTTCATCCCCTGTCCTATAATGTTGGTATTATATTGCGCCATGTTTCACGGTCTCCGAAAATGGGAAGAGACCAGAAAGGCCAAGTTACGGAGTCACATGTCACCAAGACTGAAACCTGCAAGCCAAACTCTAATATTTGACAGGATAGATAGGATAGATCGGAGCCCTACTGACAGCAATCTGGATGACCTCCATTTATATGACCAGCCAGATTGTCCATTCTCCAAAGCATATGTGGATAATGGCCACGGGATACAGGCTGTTGCATACCCCCACCTCAAATATTCCTCAAACATGGAGCCAGAAAGGAAGCACACCAAGATCAATGGGCGAGAGAGGAAGGCTATGAGGGTTCTCCCTGTTGTTGTCGGTAAGTTGAAATTTTGGTTATTTTAATAAAAAAGTATGCAATCTATTAAATGAGAATCTATTGAGTCCTTCCTGGTACAGGCAGTCCCCGGGTTACGTACAAGATAGGGTCTGGAGGTTTGTTCTTAAGTTGAATTTGTATGTAAGTCGAAACTGTATATTTTCTAATTGTAGATCAAGATAAAAAAAAAAATTGGTCCCAGTGACAATTGGAGTTTAAACCTTTTTTGCTGTAATGGGACCAAGGTATATCAATAAAGCTTCATTACAGACACTTTACAGCTGATTATTGCAATCTGGGACTATAGTAAAGCATTCAGAAGCTTCACCAGAGGTCAGAGGGGTCTGTCTGTAACTATGGGTTGTCTGTAAGTCGGGTGTCCTTAAGTAGGGGACCGCCTGTATATGTCTTGAGGAAATGCATAGCCTTCTGACCGGTCCTTTCATAGACCTAAGACTGTATTTATAGCTCCCGCTGCAAACCTATCAATGAAATTCTGTAGAGCAGGGACCCCAAACGCCAGACCGCCAACCTAACAGGGAGCGACGATATAAGTCTGAAAAAATAATTCAATATTCACCTTTCCCTCTTCCCCCACATAAGTCATATCCTATCCTCTTCTCTGCTGTGACTTTACAGCACAAAAAAAGAGGAGTTGGTGGGCATTCATAAGAGGGAATTATAGGGGCACCGCAGGAATGGGGGTATTATTAGGGAGAAGCTTCAGGAAATGGGAACTGCAGGAAATAACTGCTCTTACTCCTAAAGACTTCTAAACTCTGTGTCCATTACCTTTATACTATACAGACAGTCCCCAGGTTATGTACAAGAGCTTCTGTAGGTTTGTTCTTAAAGGACATCTACCACTAGGATGAAATACTGTATGTAAATGAGCCTAAGGGGCACCAGGGTCCATTAACACCTATTGAGCCTGGAGCCCCACAGGCTCATTTGACAGTCCTTCATCCTGGTGGTAGATGCCCTTTAAGTTGAATTTGTATTGGTAAACCTGGACAAAATTTTTAGTTGCTTGTGACAATTTGATATTCTCAATTTTGAGTTGTCATTGGGACAAGGATTAACAAGAAAGCTTTATTGCAGAGACCTTTGATAACGCTCACAGCTCTTCATTGCAGCCAGGGGTAAAAGTACAGTAAATTACCACCATCCAGAGGTCTGTCTGTAAGTCGAGGACCGCCTGCATATCCCTTTCCTGATCTGCTTTTCCTGTAGTTTTGGACACCCTGTCATTCTGGATGATATTACATCCTCTTTGTAGCTGGACGCCCTAGACACAGGCCCTCAAAGGCCCAATAGCAAATATAGCCCTGTATGGTTCCTGAGGAAACTGCAAGTTTTTTGTTTGTTTTCTTGTCATTTTCGGGTCCTGAAATTTTTAAAACATTAAAACAGAATTATACATGTAGACACAGAATGTACTTTCTCTTTGTCGCACAAGTAGTATTTTTTTTACTGGTACTGGGTGTTCAACTTTTTTGACCTCGTTCTGAGATCCATTTATATTTCTGTCAACAGGGCCGTTTAAAGGTCTCATTTGTTTCCGAATAACCTCTAGTTTTATTGGTACCACATTGGTAATTGTGACTTTTTTTTTTTATATTTGGTATTTTTTAATTTGCTATCTTAGAAAATTATTATGTATGACAACAGATTATACAGCAGACAAACATCAGTTTTTTCTTTTTCAATATTTTTTATATTCATTTTATAATTATGGTAATTTTATAATTTTATTATAAACATTATTATATTTATATGTTATCATAATATATTATTATACTTATTAATATTTTTATTATAATTTCATAATAATGGTAATTTTATAATTATAATGTGTATAATAATTAGAATGTGTTATGCCTGTCCACTATTCAGTAATGCTGCTGTTTGATGAGAGCCCAGGACCCTGGACCTGTGGTGTCTCTCGTTTGGCTGGTACAGGCGTAAACTGTATTCACACAGCCATTGTGGAGACGTACATCCAGACGGCGGCTATAGTGACCCATACGGCACCATACATGGGAAAAAGATAGAGCATGCTCTATCTTTCCCAGTACGTCCGTCCGTGCCACTCTATTTTCTATTTAGAGGGGAGGGGTGAGTGACGTTACTCGCCTGGCTACGTGTAAATGAGACCTTTTTACCAACGACTCATTCATGCTGTAGAAATATATATAAAAAGAGTGCAGAGATATTGTCACTGATTCAGCTTAAAGGATATCTACCACCAGGATGAAGGATTGTAAACCAAGCACACTGACATACTGGTGTGTGTTCCATCTGGCAGGATCCACTCTTCTTTTAGCTTCTGGTTTCTACAAAAAAAAAGTTTTTAAAAATATACAAATGAGCCTGAGGGGCTCCGGGTTCCATAGGTGTTAATGGAGCCTGGAGCCTCTAGGACTCATTTGCATAATTTTTAAAGCCCTTTTTCCCTAAAAACCAGGGCATAAGAAGCTAAAAAACAGAGCAGATCCTTCCAGAGGGGGCACATATCTGTATGTCAGTGTGCTTGGTTTACAATCCTTGATTGGTGGTTGATTTCCTTTAAGAGCACATAAGGAATTTTATACATTTTATAGACATTATATTATTTACAATAATTTTAATTATGAAAATACATACATGGAAATGTATTTTTGAGATGGAAAATTCCTGGGGCAGAACGTGAGAAACATCATCTAACAAGGTTCTTGTCTAAAGAGATTGTCCATCCGAATTACTCAGGCTGATCACATAGTGCTCATATTTGACCCTGAAATGAACTCCTAGGCCGGGTTTATCCCATTGCCATATTTCAGCATTGACAACACACAAGCTGAGAGGCTGCAGTTGTCATTACTGTTCAATAAAAATGCTGACACAGCTGAAAACAAATCTGCACATTGTTATAGACAGTGGTGTAACTAGAAGAGACTGGGCCCCGTAGCAGATTTCTGCATGGGTACCCCCTTCCCCTTATATATATATATGCACATATTTGTACACTCATTTATATACACACAAAGCTCTACACTCATACACACACTTTTATACACTTTACACACATATAAAATGTATACACTCATATGCACACACTTATCCATTCATATATCCATTCACAAATAGAGTATATACAAAATCATACAGTATGTACACTTTGTATACACTTAATGATTTAACAACATTAATCATATACACTATACACTCACCGGCCACTTTATTAGGTACACCTGTCCAACTGCTCGTTAACACTTAATTTCTAATCAGCCAATCACATGGCGGCAACTCAGTGCATTTAGGCATGTAGACATGGTCAAGACAATCTCCTGCAGTTCAAACCGAGCATCAGTATGGGGAAGAAAGGTGATTTGAGTGCCTTTGAACGTGGCATGGTTGTTGGTGCCAGAAGGGCTGGTCTGAGTATTTCAGAAACTGCTGATCTACTGGGATTTTCACGCACAACCATCTCTAGGGTTTGTACACGATGTGACGTAGAATGGTATCCCGAAAAAAAAAGAGAAAGAAAAAAAAAAACCCAGTGAGCGGGTAGTAAGTTGTACTGGGGGAAATGGCCTTGTTGACTTGCCAGAGGTCGAGGAAGGGAAGAAGGGCAGACAGGCACAGACTGGTTCGAGTGATCTTGTAGAAAGGAACAGCGACTCTCAACATCACCACACGTTACAACAAAGGTATGTGTGAGGCAGGAGCGAAGAAAACACAGGAAGAGTCTCTGAACGCACAGTACGTGCGATAACTTTTGAGAGGGGGGCGCGATGGTGTCGTACAGCAGGCAGAAAGAGTAGCTGCATCCACCCAGGTTGCCAGCTGCACTTTCACTTTAAGATGTACGGGTAAAGCTGAAGGCTCTACAATGTTGCAAAACAGGCGTCATCGAAACTGGAAAGTTGTAGTTCAGAATGTTTTATAGTAATGTTTTTAGAAAGATTGGAAAAAACGTGGCTAGGCGAAAGTTCTGAATGAGTCTCATGATTTCTGTCATGAGAACAATTGTCGGATGTGCAGTGTATTAGGGATCAGAGAAATTATGGCTTGGCGACAGACATGAAAGAGATGGATAATCCTGGCCTTGTAATCAACGGTTAACGGTAATGGTGGTGGTCTACGGCTAAAAGGCCAGCTGAGGGGAAGCAGTATGCTGTAGTAATCGAGAACATAAGTGAATGGCGGTCGGGTTGGCGGTGGTGAGGAGTTGGTGTTGAGGAATATGTGAGGAATAATTATGTTCTATTGGCGACTACTTGGGCCCTTGGTACCAATGGAGCATCTTTGCAATGCCACAGCCTACGCTGAGAGTTTGCTGACCATGTCCATCCCTCTATGACCAAATGTACCCAACATTGATGGCTACTTCGAGGATAATGGCCATGTCATAAAGCTGGAATCATCTCAGACTGGTTTCTGAACATGACAATGAGGTCACTGTACTCAAATGGCCTCCACGTCACCAGATCTCAATCCAATAGAGCATCTTTGGGATGTGGTGGAACGGGAGATTCGCATCATGGATGTGCAGCCGACAAATCTGCGGCAACTGTGTGAATGCTCATTCATAGTCTAATAGGACCAAAATCTCTGGGAGGAATTACTTCCAGAACATGTGTGTGACAAATCAAGTAATGTAATCGTTACCTTGATGCCAACGAGACGCAGAAAGAATTGGTGCAAGGGTCGTAGGATTATGAACAGGCAAACGGCTAAGGGGTTGGAGAGGTCCAAAACCGTGTTACTAGCATGGCTGCGATTGTGTAACTTAATAAAGGGGGCCCAGGGGGGGTGAAGTATATACATATATACAGTGTCGCTTCCTTGAGATTTCTGGGAACCAAACTGCGGATACAACATAGAGCGGATCATGATGCCATTTATATAGATTTTGATTTGTAAGAGTGCACCAGAGGTACGTCAGCGATGCACCAGGGGGGCTTGCCAATTGGATACCCAGTACACAAAGGGCTAAAAATCTAATCAAAAACGGGTCCCCCTAAAAAGTAGATGTGGGTTGAGGATATGTGATCTGACTAGGTACCGGGAGTGGGTGAAACCGGCGGGTGTCGAAGCGAGCGGTGAAACACAGGATCGCCGGTGGGTTACAGGGTAAAACAAGAAGGGACGGATTTTATTGGAAATAAAAAAGGAAGTATACATAAACATATAATATATATATAATAAACATTTTACATGTCTATCCCGATACATCAGTAGTTATGCTAGTTAGCAATTATGCTGGTTAGTTAGGTTAGAACATGTGTAGTAGTGCCTCTTCATTTAACCAAAACTTGGCCGGTCAGTACCACTGGAGTCCGGTTCCTTAAGTTGTCCATCAACTTCAATTGGGAAAGAAAACAAACATTCTTTGTAATTTCTAGTGGTGGTGGTCTTGCCTCATGGTGCTGTGGTGGCGAGTGTAGCATTGGGAACTGGTCCAAGTCTCCCATTGGGCTTCAAAGTGAGTTGTTCTCCCGTTTAGTATAGCTATGGCTTTTTCATACGCACACGTGGTATTTAATTATATTATATTATATATATATATATATATATATATATATTCACATATTTGTACACTCATTTATATACACACAAAGTTCTACACTCATACACACACTTTTATACACGTACATATATGTATACACTCATACGCACACACTTATCCATTCATATATACATTCACAAATAGAGTATATACAAATTCATACAGTATGTACACTTTACATACACTTAATGATTTAACAACATAAATTATATACTTAGACATACAGTATATACAGTATACATACCCATACAGCATGTACACATATACAGCATATATATACCATATACACTCATATAGCATGCGTACACACACATACAGTATATACATTCATACGGCAAATACACAACATATATACAGTATATACACTCATACAGCATGCATATACACACACTCACCATGCGGTATATACTATATACATACATATATACACACTCACCATGCAGAGAAAGACAGGTGGCCGGGGATGGAGGCGATGGGCTGGGTGCCACCAAAGGAGAATGGCGGCTGCGGATTGAACAGGCAGGCAGGGCCCAGGTATAACAGGTGGGCCGAGCAGCCAGGGACAGAGCAGGCCGGCCGGCGGCCATGGAAGGAGAAGGGTGGCCGCGAACAGAGAAGGCAGGCCAGGGACGATGTTCTTGCAGACATCAATAGCGCATGTGAGGTTACTGCTGGAAGAGCGCAGGGTGATTGTATCCAAAGGCAGCTATCTGGTGTCTAAGGGACAACATGTCCATAGTTATGGGAAATTATCTTCACACAGGAATATTATTTTTTAATAACATCCAATTGATGAAATGTTTATAAATGGAAGCTGAATTAAATAAAATGTAAATGCCAAGATGAGAATAACCCCCTTAATAATAATAATTGTTTATTTATATAGCGCCTACAGATTACGCAGCACTGCTCAAAGCTTGTTAAATTGGTCCCTGTCCCCATGGGGCTCTCAATCTAAACAACCTAACAGTATGTTTTTGGAGTGTGGGAGGAAACCGGAGGACCTGGTGGAAACCCAAGCACACATGGAGAGAACATACAAACTCTTTGCAGATGTTGACCTGGGTGAGATTCGAAGCCAGGACCCCAGCGCTGCAAGGCAGAAGTTGTACCCACTCAGCCACCATGACGCCCACTTAAGCCATACAGGCAAAAATGTGGTTATCCCTTTAATTCATAACACTACGACTGTGTCTGGATCCATCAGCTCCATTGGATGGCAGTCACTTCACCATATGGTAACACACAGAGAGCTACAGAACTAAGACTTTCTACACCAACATTGAGCTTCCTGCACTTAAAGGAAATCTACCACCAAAATCATGCATGAATAAACACTTACTCATAGATCCAGGCTCCATGACTCTAGTAATACTTTTATATTTGTTACCCATGGCCATCTTCCTTCTAAAATAAACTATTAATCTTATGCTATTGGAACCTAAGGGCTCTGGGAGCATTACCATAGCCCCTCTGTGCTGCAGATTCACAAGCTGTTAAACTGTCCCCCCTTCTCCCTCAGCACTTCCCCCTCCCTCTGCCTGATATAATCTCACAGCAGCAGAGGAAGTTTCAGTACACAGTGTAACAGATAACATTAGGGGTTTTCTCCTGGCACCTTCACTAATGGGCAGTTTACAATGGTACCAGAACTAGTCCAGGTCCATGTACAGTATAACTGCCAGGATAAGTAGCTCAATATAAGCTACCGGAAGACAGCCCTTACATTAAAAATGTAATTTAATGACCTATCCTAACCTTATCAATAGTAGACCTTTTTAAGTACCTATTCTTTAGTTCCTCATGTGAATATGGTGAAAACTCTTTTATAGGAACAGCTCCTACAACCAGAAGAGACTTATACATGTGCTGAAATAGTTATATGCCTATAGAGGCACATTTACAGAGGTAAGCAATGTCCTTCCGTATTAAATCCCATAAAGACCCAATCTTACCTCTCACAGTTAATTGAACACCAAAGAATTATGTCTCGAAATTTAATATCTGGAGACAAAGCCAAAGCACAAACAACACTAAAAATAGTATACCAAATCTTTATTAAATTACCATACATAAAAATGTTTACACTAGTTAAAATCTGCAATTCCCAGGTGGTGATACGCAGACTGAGGAGTCATCCCACTCTGACACATAGAGAACAATATTAGACTTGGGACGCCAGGCTAAATTGCAATACATATATGTATCATATCTGACCAGTGATGGCAATTCATGTTTTTAAGTGGCAGCCTATATCCCTAGCTAAGAGAAAGCACTCTTGCGCATGGTATATATTGTGCTTGTTTCAGTGTCCGGGATGGCTCCAGCCCCGACACACTTTCGGCTAAATTATCCTTCACCTGGGGGTGAAATAGTCAGATGAAGCTTGACTGCTAAACATAAGAGTATGGGGAGATTTATCAGAAGTGTCTGAGGTAAAACTGTTCTCAATGTCCATGGCACCCAATCAGAGCTCAGCTATAATTTTAGAAACAACTGTAGGAAAATGAAAGCTGAGCTCTGATTGGTTGACACCAGCAAGTAGAACAGTTCTGCCTGCAGCTCTCCTAATAAATCTCCCCATGTGTCTCTAAGATACACGCCAAGGCCTGTGGGCCGCATCCAACTCACCACCTCATTTTCTTTAGCCACCTAAGTCTGCCGTATGTAAAAACAAATTTGCTCCAGCAACACATCCCGTAATAGTCCTAGCACATAAGTGGACATGTTGTTCTAAAACGTGGACTTGGTTGGGCATTAGATGTTGCGGAAGAGGAAAATTCAAGATTGGTTAACAGGTCGATACCATTGGTCTAACATTGCCCTTAGTGTTATTGAGTTTGACACCCCTGCTTGAGGAAATCATTGTGCACCTCAAACTGTTGTCTTAACCAGGGCCAGCTGCAGGATTTAGTGGGCCCCTGGTTGACAGAGCCCTAGTGGGCCCCTTTGTGTAAACACACTGCCCCCCCTCACCCGCGTGGACACACTACCCCCCCTCCCTCGTGTGGACACACTGCCCCCCTCCTCCTGTATACACACTGACCCCCCTCCCCCTGTATACACACTGCCCCCCTGTATACACACTGCCCCCCTCCCCCTGTTATCACTGCCCCTCCCCCTCTTTACACACTGCACCCCCCCGTATAAACTGCCCCCCTCCCGTCTATACACCCTGCCCCCTCTCCCTGTAAACACATTGCCCCCTCCCCTGTATACACACTGCCCCCCCTCCCCCTGTAAACACATTGCCCCCCCTCCCCCTGTAAACACATTGCCCCCCTCCAGGAAAGAAAAAAATCTCACCTTTGCTCGTTCTCCCGAAGAAGCGCAGGAACAGCTGCCTTCTGTCTGCAGCATGTGCCTGCCATACACGGCGGTTCTGAACACGTGTTCATCATGTGCACTGGCTTCGGAGCCGTCGCATACCGTGCGGAGCGCCACTTCGGGGGAACAAGGAAAGGTGACAAGCGCAGCATAGAGGCAGAAAACTACACCAGCCGGAAGGGGATCAATTGTACCAGTGTCTGAAAGCGACACTGGTACAACTGATCCGGGGACCCAAGTGGGCCCCTCTAGTACCCCAGGGACCCGGCACTTGCCCGGGTTAGCCAGGTGCTGGCGCTGGGCCTGGTCTTAACCCTTGGTAAGACTGTGTGACACAATTCAGTCCAACACTCTACGAATGCTTTAGGGACTTTTCCACTGCAGGAAGTCACTTTTGTTGTACAACTTGTTGTCCTTTTTAGCACCTACTTTAGACTCTTAGTGAAGTGGTATTGCTATTGCTGCACAAATCATGAGGCCAGTACTGTCATGTGGCTCAAACCAAGTTGGGTCGCACCAAGTGATAAAGGGGAAAAGTAGCTTTTTTGTCAGTGCCTTCCTCTATTGTGAATCTTCTATGATCAGCAGAAGGGAAATGTCCCATTAGCCAAACATTAAATATTCCAGCGTTAGGAGTGTACGAGGTGGTTCCTGGACCAGATCAGGAGATAAGAAGTTAATTCTGTGGTGTCCGCTATAAGCCAGCTGTTTGGACAGACACCTGCTTAACACAGAGCGCTTTTTCGGAAACAGGCGCCCTTCCAGATGGCAGTGAAGGGTGAAACACCAGACCTTATTAAAGCCAATGATGCTCTCCAGATGACTGTGTATAAACAGATTAGTGTGACCCTTTAATGTACACGATACAGAGAGATAGACATTCATTCAGTTTTTATTGCTTTTATGAGTACAAATTTTGCTGGTACAATACAGAGGAGAAAAAGTCCTCCCTTCATATTTTCCATTCTTTTTGATTGATTCCATTTTTGGCTACAGCTAAAAAAAAGCAGCAAGATCTGCAACTATAACAAAAAAAACAAACAAAGGCACATTGAGCGTCTATAGGCTACATACAAGGGAATCGTTTCAGTGTTTATAGTGGACTATAGTGTATTCTAATGAAAAGGAGAATTTAAAGAAAGGATTGAGTCCTGTTTTGACTATTTGTAGAATATCCCAGTCACCCCTGCAGTACTCATAGAGGTAAGTTTGAAGACTGGATAACTGCAGTAGTGGATTATAATATAGGAGGATTAGGCGGTAGCCTGGGGCCCAAGCCTTCAAGGGGGCCACCCTAGAATGACAGCCAAAACCACCCAACAAATTTTATATTGAGAAGGACCTTCATCCACAAAATCCTCATACATCTGTTCCTTCTCTCAAAACACATCTACAAAAGAGCCATTCTAGGACCTTTTAGGTCCTCCAAAGGTCCTAAATCCGAAGATTGAAAGCAGGCAGAAGGGACACATCCTCCATTCCCCAAGAAGATTGATTCTAGTACCATATGTAGCAAGTTAATTCCAGACTTGTATGGGATATAATATTCACACAGCCTAGGTCCCGGGGAAGTCTTAATCTGCCCTTGAATAACTGACCAAGTTCCTCCCATTTTTGGGCCTATAGGTTGCCCAATTTGTACAACTACCTGTTGTAGTTAGTAATAAATAACACAAATACAATGTAAACAACTAGCGAGCACTCGGTCAAGGTGCAAGGCAACCCCTATAACTACCGCAGTAACAAAAAAAAGAAGTAGGTAAACAACTGAGAGTAAACTGTGTTAAAAAAAATACAAAAATGTTTTTATTTTTGTTATTCCAAACGCAAGAAAAAACTACAGACAAGTTAAAAAAGCACATAATATATACGGGCTAAGGTTCATAATACAACTTTGTAGGTTTGGATCCCCCTGATTCAATAGAAGTTCAAGTCCGGGTTCCCTCCGAATGCCATCATCGGATGCCTTTAAGCTTTGCCAGAGTGACCCTCCCAAAATGGCAGCGCTCACCGATTGTTGGTGTTACAGGTGGAGGTTCGGCTCAGTACCCATATATATACATTCACCGGCCACTTTATTAGGTACACCTGTCCAACTACTCGTTAACACTTAATTTCTAATCAGCCAATCACATGGCGGCAACTCAGTGCATTTAGGCATGTAGACATTGTCAAGACAATCTCCTGCAGTTTAAACGAGCATCAGTATGGGGAAGAAAGGTATTTGAGTGCCTTTGAACGTGGCATGGTTGTTGGTGCCAGAAGGGCTGGTCTGAGTATTTCAGAAATGCTGATCTACTGGGATTTTCACGCACAACCATCTTAGGGTTACAGAGATATGTCCAAAAAGAAAAAAAATCCAGTGAGCAGATTCTGTGGGCGGAAATGCTTGTTTGATGCCAGAGATCAGAGGAGAATGGGCAGACTGGTTCAAGCTGATAGAAAGGCAACAGTGACTCAAATCGCCACCCGTTACAACCAAGTAGCGAGAAGAGCACTCTGAACGCACAGTACGTGAACTTTGAGGCAGATGGGCTACAGCAGCAGAAGACACACCGGGTGCCACTCCTTTCAGAATAGCAGGAAACTGAGCCTACAATTTGCACAAGCTCATCGAAATTGGACAGTAGAAGATTGGAAAAAAATGTTGCCTGGTGCTGCAGTCGCGATTTCTGCTGCAACATTCGGATGGTAGGGTCAGAATTTGCGTCAACAACATGAAAGCATGGATCCATCCTGCCTTGTATCAATGGTTTCAGGCTGGGTGGTGTGTGTCATGGTGGTGGGGAATATTTTCTTGGCATCTTTGGGCCCCTTGGTACAATTGAGCATCTTTGCAATGCACCAGCCTACCTGAGTATGTTGCTGACCATGTCCATCCCTTTATGCCACAATGTACCCAACATCTGATGGCTACTTTCAGCAGGATAATGCGCCATGTCATAAAGCTGACATCTCAGACTGGTTTCTTGAACATGACAATGAGGTCACTGTACTCAAATGGCCTCCACAGTACACCAGATTCAATCCAATAGAGCATCTTTGGGATGTGGTGGAAGGGAGATTCGCATCTGGATGTGCAGCCGACAAATCTGCGGCAACTGTGTGATGCCATATGTCAATATGGACAAAATCTCTGAGGAATGCTTCCGAACCTTGTTGAATCTATGCCATGAAGAATTGAGGCAGTTCTGAAGGCAAAAAGGGGTCCAACCCCTCCAATCCCTTTTATGAGTTGATCACACTTACTAGATGGGTTCTATCAGGCGTGAGGGCTTCATTCGCAACTACTCCAGCCCATGTGTGGCAGAGGTTGTTGCATTTGCATCAATAAAAAATCAGGCTGGCTATACTGGATATAGGTGAACCTCAGTCACACATATGGACAGACTACTTAAGTTTCCATGGGTATAATGAAAATCATCTGACCCTAACACTATTTTTTCCTCTCTTATCCTAATGACACTGGGGACCTGCTCACTGACCTTGACTACATAGGACCCTACACGTTTCACACAAGATACTTCTTCATGGGTCATAATTCTGCTGAACATTTATTTCTCAAGCCAGTGTGTAACCAGGTTGGATCACTCCTGGTGTGATCCAGCAGTTCTGTATAACAGCAATAAGGTAAGTGGCCACTTAAGTACACTAGGTAATAAAAATTGATATTGCTGAATAAGACTGGCCACTTTACTAAAACATTAAACGACTGTCAGGGCAAGCGCTGTATACTTATTGTTCTAGGACATAATGGTATAAGACATATCCATACTGTCACAGTGTATATCAATATTATTACCTGACTAAGTGGCTACTTACCTTATTGCTGTGTACTAAGGGAAGAAAACCCTTAGTAAGCGTGGGGGCTTGTGTATGAAGATATGTTTCAGCTTACTCTCCCTATATGCGACTATAATTCCATATGTATTTGACTTTGTTGAGTACCCTGGGGTGAAATACATAGTGGTACAGGGTATTTAGGAATCTACCATCAAAATCCATAATGATAAACCAGGGCACTTACCCATAGATCCAGGCACCTTGACTTTGGTAATCTTCTAAAATGTGTCAATCATGCCTCCTTCAAAATCTACTTTTAAATTTATTTTAATTAACTAATGGAGGCTCTGCCAGAGACCTTCATGCTGTACTTCACAGACTGCTACAGTGTGCAGGAGCACACCCCCTCCCACTGTGGGCTGAAACTTATCCTTCTGTCATAAGATTAATCAGGTAAAAGGAGGGGGAGGCGAGGGATTAGGGGGTCTAACAATCCTCCCCAGAGCTCTTTTGGCCCATTTGCCTAATTTTAAAAGTTGATTATAGAAGGAATGAGGCCAGGAAACCACATATAAAAGATTACACAGTCATGGTGGCTAGATCTTTGAGTAGTTTATCATGCTTGGATTTTGATGGTAGATCTCCATTAAAGGGTTTATTGATACCCCTTATACACTTTATGGTACTTGTTCTTTTGTGTTTTTTGTGGAATTGCATTGGATATTCAGGCTTGGGGCCCACTATAACCACAATATACCAACTTTTGGATAAGTACCAGCAAACAGTCTGCAGCCTTTTATACATATTAACGAAAAGTTATGTTTTCTATGTTTTCCATTTTCGGTGATACTTTTGTAAGAAAGGACATAACTTATGTTACTTACAAGAGGTTTTTATGGTCAGTATGTGATTTGTTTGAAACCATTCCATGAAAATGATTCCCTTTCTGTAAAATGGAATGTGTTGGTTGTCTGAATGAATCAGTCATGTCACATTAAGGAGTAGATCCATCAACAGACTGGTTACGACCATGTGTGGTGGTGGTGATGGGAAATGTGTGGGGGTTTTCGTCATGTGATTCTGACTGCTTCACGTTACCAGATGTGTCTTAGCACATGAGTCGTACTCCATTCGCCACCTGTTACTGCTAATGACGGTGACACTATCTTTCATTCATGGTGCTGGCGTCATTCTCCAAGAGACGGCCTTCATTCATGTAATTAATTTATTTATCATAATTCCTTTACAAGTCAGTCTCGACTGGAGTTTATGAAGTTGGTGTGTGACGCAGTAGTTACTTATTTTCTCTCCATTTATTAATATTCATTGCTTCGTTATTCTTGAAGTCGCAACAATTTGTTTGTATAGAAATGCTTCCTTGAGGAATGAAAATATGGGGCACATTTACTTACCGACCCAGACGCGGATCCCTGAGGTGCGTTCCCCGACGATCCACTAAGATCGTGCGCCCGATATTCTGCATGTGTCGCTCCTGATCAGGTCCGCCGGAGTTCACCTTCTTCTTCCAGGTGCATAAGTGCTCGTTTGCAAACAAATTTGAATGTTAAATCCCACTCTTAGTCTAATCCATTGGATCGTCCGCTGGCCTGCCCCCCGATTTCTGTTGCATGAAAGCCAAAATCCGAGTACATGCGCAAAAAAACCTCTAAATGTGGCGCACATGGGAAATCATCGGTATTCTGACGATAGTTCGGTCTGCGGACCCTTAGTAAATGAGCCCCATTGTGTAGACATATCAGACCCTAAGGATCACACAGTTCAGTACAGTGTTGGGCTGGACCACCAGAGTACCAGGGGATGCTCCAGTGGGACTAGGCTGTTACTTAATACTGGACCCCATGGATAAGCAGAAGACAACCTAATTTGGAGGCTACTAGGTTCAATCACCCTGGGGATAATGGAGAGTGGGCCTCCAGAATTATTTTATCTTGTGGGGCCCAAGGAACTCCAGTCTGACATGGTTCATTAGACCTGGAACTGATGGTCTGGGTCTACTGGAGGGTGTATAACCAGTCCCCCTGATGGTGTAGTGCATTTGAGGGAAAATGCCTGTAGGGATAATCATAGAGTAATGTTTACCCAGTTAGTAGTGTGAAAAAAGCATATGTCGAGCCTATTACACCACTGAAGCCATTATTCAGATGCCAAGACTAACCATGAGATTTTTCACCACCCTTTCTCCCCCTTCCCCTAGCCCCAATCATCATACAAACATTGTAATTTTGTTGGATAATTTGCCCACAGAGGCCATTTAATAAAATATACATAGAACATTAATTTCCTATAAAATAACTTCAATTATTTAATTGCAAGAAACAGGTTAAAGGTCCTTGGAGCTACAAGTTTCAGTCGCCATTCTTGCTACTGCACCTTCCTTACCCCCTACTACTTTAAATACACCTATATCCACCTTATGATATGCTGTGCTCTTTAAAAAAGCATCTAGTGATATACTATATATACTCGAGCATAAGCAGACCCAGTATTGGCTACTCAGCCCCTACCCCCAGTATATTCCCCAGCAGCCCCTAGTATATAGCCAACTCCCTGCCCCCAGTAAATAATAGAAAGCCAGCCCTCTCTTCTCCAGTATAAAGCCAGCAGTATATAGCCAGCCCCTGCCCCAGTATATTGAGCAGACCCCTGACACCTAGTATGCCCAGCACATAAAAATAAACTTAAAACTCACCTTTCTGACATTCCCAGCAGGTCTTCTTCTTCATTCCTGTGCATCCGCCAGCAACTCCCGTGCACACTGGAGGGGCACGACTATGACATCAGCCTCTTGCTGACATCATGTGGGTCCGGGGTAGGCAGCACCGCGGACCCTTTGCTAGCGGGTGCACAGAATCAAGAAAAGGACCTGCGGGGGTTTGTTTATATCGAGTTCTATAGCCAAGAGGGCTTTTACAGAACAAAATTATACTTATACTTATGCTTATACTCAAGTATTATATGGGAATTCACAGCCTCCTGGCCTTAGGCAGCCATGGTCAGGAGCTGACAATTTGACGTCTTATGAGAGTTTCTAGGCATGATTTGTGCAGTTAGAGGCATAGATAAGCATAGATAGTAAGAGGCATCATCTAATTGGCAGTAGTGATGTAATGTGGGGTCAGTGTTAACTAATAGAGGTCAGTGACAGGGAGGGGGAGGGATAAGCTGTGACATCATTAATTGGCAGTAATGATGGTATGAGGGTCAGTATTATCTATATAGAGGTCATTGTACAGGGAGGGGGAGGAGATAAGCCTGTGACATCATATATTGTCAGTAATGATGTAATGATGGGTCAGTGTTATCTATATAGAGGGTCATGTACAGGGAGGGGGAGGAGATAAGCCTGTGACATCTATTGTCAGTAGTGAGTAATGATGGTCAGTGTTATCTTTTAGAGGTCAGTGACAGGGAGGGGGGGGAGATAAGCTGTGCATATTGTTAGTAGAGGATGTAATGATGGGTTCAGTGTATCTATATAGAGGTCATTGTACAGGGAGGGGGAGGAGATAAGCGTGGAATCTATTGTCAGTGGAGGTAATGATGGGTCGTGTTTCTATAGAGGTCAGTGTACAGGGAGGGGGAGGAGTAAGCGTGTGACATTATTGTTAGTAGTGATGTAATGATGGGTCAGTGTTATCTATATAGAGGTCATTGTACAGGGAGGGGGAGGTAGATAAGTGTGACATCATATATTGTCAGTAATGATGTATGATGGGTCAGCTCTATCTATAAAAGGTCATTGTACAGGAGGTGGAGGGGAGATAAGCTGTGACATCATATTGTCATTAATGATGTATGATGGGTCAGGTGTATCTTAAGAAGGTCATTGTACAGGAGGGGGAGGGGATAATAGCTGTGACATCATATATTGTCGTAGTATGATTGATGATGGCGGCAGGTGTTATCTTATAGAGGTCATGTACAGGGAGGGGGAGGAGATAAGCTGTGACATATATTTTCAGCTAATGAGTGGGTCAGTGTTATCTATATAGAGGTCTGTAAAGGGAGGGGAGGATATACTGTTGACATCATCTATGTCAGCAGTGAGTAAGATGGGCAGGTTATCTATATAGATGTCATTGTACAGGGAGGGGGAGAAGATAAGCTGTGACCATCATATATTGTCAGTAGCTGATTTAATGTGGGTCAGTGTTATCTTAGAGGTCATTGACAAGGAGGGGGAGGAGATAAGCTGTGTCATCATATATTGTCAGTAATGATGTAATGATGGGTCAGTAGTATCTATATTAAAGGTCATTGTACAGGGAGGTGGAGGAGATAAGCTGTGACATCATCTATGTCAGTAGTGATGTAATGTAATGATGGGTCATGTTATCATATATGAAGGTCATTGTACAGGGAGGGGGAGGAGATAAGCTGTGACATCATCGATTGTCAGTAGTGATGTAATGATGCTGTACATATATCATGTGGCAGCTGGCATCTTTTGTAAACCATCTTTGCCGTATAGAGATATGTACTTTGTGTACAAAACTGCAGTAAGTATGTGAGAGTGTACTACACAGCCCTGTAGTCACATACTGATATACACCCAGTTCTTGATATATAAATAACATCTTTGTCATATTGAAAGTGAATGTTCTGCCTGGCCAGAGAACTATAGATCAACTTCCCTTACCTGACTGATCGCCTTTTCGGCCAATAATAGTAGACCACAAGCATGATTCTGCCATCACCACGCTTCATAACAGGGATGATCCGTCTGTCGTAATTTGCCTAGAGCTAAACATCGCAAAGAGTCTGATAAAATATTCCATAAAAATAGCTTTCTTTAATAAATATGCAAATGCAAAATATAGAAGAAGTCGAAGAATTTCGGAGTGCATAACATTACTATTATAGTGAAATATTACTATAACTGTATAATCAGGTAACTTATGACATGTATTTACATATTTCTATGAATGGTATCAAAATGGGCTTCACTATTAAATATAAACTATATAATCATATAAGAACACTATAATTCATTCTTCTCTCAAAGTCCTTAAAGCCCTTTCCCAGTGTTGGGCTAAGGCAGTGATGGAGCACCTTTTTGAGAACGAGTGCCCAAACTACAACCAAACCTACTTATTAAAGTGCCAACATGGCAATTAAGCAGAAATGTTACTACCTGTTTTATCACGGTTTTAATTGTAATTGGCGACCTGAGGACACAATGTAGTTGAAAGAAAGACGAGAAATTCAGATTATCATGTAGCTTCCTTCCATGGTACCCTGAAGAGCGAGAATTGCTGTGTGCCATGCAGAGCTCAAATAATAAAGCAGCCTTGTCTACACTCCTTGCTCCTCCTGTAGTCCTGGGCAACTAACAAGGTAGTTTTTAAATAACTATTGCCCAGGGCTATATTGTTTATTTATTAATAAGGCTGATATACCAGAATGGATTCAGGTCCGCAGCATGATATACAATAGGTATTATTGGAATTGTGTCAAAGGCTAGCTATAGCTAAAACTGGGCTAAACACTATTTGGCGCGGTAAACTTCAGAGTGACTGCGACCCAGGCGGGGATGAAGGTGACCGCAAAGGAAAAAGAGAATCATTTATATGTGTGTAGGACATGCTTACAATGATTAGGAATGTGCACAGAGTTCTGCCTGCGCACACAATATGATGTCATCATGTGGCGTCACCGCCTCATCATGCTTGTGCTCAGGTAGAGCTCCCGACCCAAATCTGCCCATGCTGCTGCATTGGAAGCTGAGGGAGAAGAGCAAGCCGTGAGGATACCGAGTTTTTATTTTTTTCAATATGACGAGGGGCATGTATCTTGCTGCTAGATATTTAATTGTTACAGGAGGTGCC
Source organism: Engystomops pustulosus (assembly GCA_019512145.1). Classification (NCBI taxonomy): domain Eukaryota; kingdom Metazoa; phylum Chordata; class Amphibia; order Anura; family Leptodactylidae; genus Engystomops; species Engystomops pustulosus. Next base: position 139,242,981 of record CM033647.1, on the reverse strand, counting down.
GGGTATTTACTTAAAGGGAACCTACCACCACGTTCATTTACCTATAAAGGTAGATCGGTGGGTAGGTGGATGTGAGGGAGTGAGGATAGCTCTTTTAGAGCTAATCCTCACGTCCCGCTAACTTTTAGTACAATTTATTGAACTAATATGTTAAATTTCGTTAGCAGCTACTGGGGCGTGGAGTAGTGGCACGTAGGCTACACAGCGCGCTACTCACATGCCCAGTAGCCACGTTACTCCTCCTACCCGTTGCGTGCGGCGCAAGCTCCTCGTAGCTGGCGCCCTGTAGCTGCGCGCCCTCGTCCGACAAGCCGGCTACTGCGCATGTCGCAGTAGTCTCCGGCCTCGGAGCTGGGTTGCTCAGCCCGGCCTGGTTCTGCGCATGTGCAGAATGCCATCATGATGGACGAGGGCCGCACGCAACAGGGTAGGAGGAGTATAGTGGCTACTGGGGCATGGAGTGAGCCATGGTGTAGCCTTCTGGCCCGGGCTACTCCGCGCCCCAGTGCCACATACGAAATTACATATTAGTTCAATAAAGTGTACCAAAAAATGTTAGCGGGGACGTGAGGATAGCTCAAAAAGAGCTAGTCCTCACGTCCCTTACATCCAATACCACCCGGTTACTATATAGAGATTTTCCGGACTATAAGGCGCACTTAAAAGCCTTGGATTTCCTTGGAAATCCAAAGTGCGCCTTATAGTCCGCGTTAGTTGGCGCCTATATGGAGGGCAGCGGACCATACTTTAAAGGTCCCCGCTTACTTCTGCCGCGGTGGTCTGCGTTCCCGTGGAGATCTGCTGTCTCCGGTAGCGGGGACCATTGTAAGTATGCGTATCTCCACCCCCCCTCAACTCCCCGCTCACCTTCCCCGCGTGGGTAGGTGGTGGTGGTTCCCTTTAAATGATTCAACAGCCTCCCCTATTCATGAAAATGGACAGAGAAACTACCCTCATCCCCTCAATAAATAAATGTCCCGCAGCCTCCTCTTATTAATTAGTGAGGGGAGGCTGCCAGACACTTCATGAATGAGGAGATAAGCAGAGGTTGCTGGACATTTCATGAATGAGGTGAGGCTGCTGGACATTTATGTGTGAGGGAGCCACTGCGGGCTGCTGGACAGTGTTTATATATATATATATACTATTATATTGCGTGTCCGTATACCAGTGGTATGGAAAGTATTGAGTACCACTTTAATTTTTATTTTTTGTTTCATTGCAGCTATGTTGGTAAGACCAAAAAATTAACTATTGTACCTCTGCACTCCATCAAAAAAGAAATGAGAGATTTTGTTGAATTTATTAAATAATAAAAGGAAAATCAAATAGTCAATATTAATGACCTTTGCTCAGAGTTGAGAAACAGCTTTGAGCTTGTAAAACCTGAGGTACAATTTGTTAACCGCTGGATTTTGAGGGATCCTCTGCCTCTTCTTGCGAGTCTAAGTTTTCACGCTCGGATCAGTTCCCGGGGATCAGCTCTGGGACTGTGTTGGAGATCTCGTTTTGGTTGGTGGATGGTGAATGTTGTGGAAGCATTTCATGTCTCTCAGAGAAGCTCAATTGGGTTTAGGTATGGGCACCAGTCAGGACATGGTACAGAGATGTTTCAAGCCTTGCTTTTGAGCTGTGTGCTTATGGTCATCTGTCTTTTGGAAGGTGAAGCTTTAGTCCAGTCTGATGTCAGAGCACTCTGGAGGTCTTCATCCAGGATATCTGTACAATGCTACTTTCATTTTCTTCAATTGCAGCCATTGTCCTATGAGCATTGAGCCTACTGTAATTGAGTGAATGTGACCATGACAGGTGGGCGCGAGGGATAGAAAAATGGTGAACTTGCTTGGGGGTGGAGTGTTAGAGAAAGTGGATAAGGGGTTTGGAGGGGGTGGAGATTAAAGGGGAATTATTAGGTTGTGGAAAGGTGCCACCGTTTTGGTGGCCCATCCAAAAAACTATATCGCCCACCCTCCCCCTATTGGGTGGTCTTGGAATTAGGTGAACTTATGTGTGTTTTGGGAAGTGGAGAATACAAATGGTTTACTCTTCTGTTCTTCTGGTGGGGTTAGAAGGAGAAGATGCAGGTTGTTGATTCATACAGTGAGCGGGTTGCTGCAACAGATATCTTAAGTAGGTAAGTTTGGTGTTAGGTTGGTCAAGTTGGTTTTATAATGAAATATTAATATACAGGCCTCTGGAAGCAGTGAGCTTGGAGAGGGCTCTGGGTTGGTTGGTTATGGTTTGGTATTGTCACATCTGCACTCTCGCCACTTGCCAGGAGGTTTAGAGACGGTGCCTGTAAAGATTGTAATGTTTATATTTATGCTGTTGTATGTTAATAAAGAGTTTATATCTTACAGATTTTCAAAAGAATAAAAGCTGTGACCTGTCCAATCAAAAAGTTGTATTTGTGCTTATATCAGCTAGTTGGAGTTAGGTAGGTCATATTTCTCGCCCTGACTTGGTCTGTCCCTGTCCCCATAGCCTGATGTGCCACCATCATGTGTCACTGTTGGGATTTATTTGGCAGATGATGAGCAGAGGCATGGTTTTCTCTACACACACAGCTAGAATCTTCTTCTCATCAGACCATCGACAATTTACGTAGTCTGGGGTATATGGCTTCATATGTCTTGCATGAGGAGAGGCTTCTGTCGGCAGACTCTCAAAAACCCAGATCGTGGTGAGGCTGTAGTGTAGTGATAGAGCTCTTTCGGACAGTTCTTCTCCTCTCACCCTACTGGCATCTATGTGAGACTAAGCCCAAGTGGATATTGGGCTTCTTCTTTACCTCTCTCCAAGGCTTTTCTACCCAATAGTTTGGATGGCGGCCAGGTCAAGAAAGAGTTGGGGTTGTACAAATTCTTACATTTTGATTATGGAGGGCCATGTTGCTGTTAGGGGCCTGAGTGATCTGTAGGAAATTATGTTTGAAACCTGCACCAATCTGTCATACTGAGCTCCTGTGGGCAGTTCCTTAGACCTCGTGACTTCTCATGTGACTCAGGTGCACTATGAGGTTGAGGTTCTACTCAGTTTAATAAAACCACACGGACTCGCAATAAGGAGCTGAAACCATCTCTAGAGGATCAGAAGGACATGGACAAAATGTGAATACTCGACGCCATGTGGATATTCAAGTTTTTCATGTTTTAATAAATTACAAAATATCTCTATTTTTAGACACCTTTTTCGTCAAATGGGTTCAGAGGTACAATTATGAGCAAAACAATAAACTTTTTTGAGCTTATCAATTGGCTGGCAATGAATCACCCACTGTCTGTCTGGTAGCATATACTGTAGGTATATTCTAAATGTAAGTGTGTGACGGCGGCGTTGGCAGTGAGCGAGTCCTAGGTTATTTGGGAACCTAATCCAAAGTTGCATCGACACCACTGCTTCTTGTGACTGCCACTAGTACAGTCAAGTCCCGAGACTTAAGAACTTCATCTCACAGTCAACCCCTAGATAGAAACATTGGAAAACTCTGAAAGATGCTGGAATTTATCTACTTAGCCTTGGACAGTGGTCAGGAGTTGGATGAAATGGTGCCTGATAAAGCATTAATGTAACTTTGTTCTAATTACATCTCAAAATTGATGAAATCCTATTGTCACAGGAAATGAAAAACAAAAATACTTTGTAGTTTTAATGACCAACAAATATACTTGTGTGCGACTTACATCAAATTTCAAACTTAAAGAAAACAAACCCTATCTGAACCGATACTTGTAGTTTTCTCAGAGATTTTGGCTGCAGTACATGAATTTAAATTGAAGATAAATTAAAAAATTTGTAGCAACTTTTTATGAATGGTCTCATTGTCTCATAGCAACATGTGGGTTAACAGATTCTGGTCTGAAAGTGTAGAGAATGTTGCCTTGTGCGGGACTCCGTTGTGTACAAATAGAAGATCTAGCGGTCGCCTATTTACGAACATATGAGCACTTAATTTAGTTCACTGAGACTAGTGTTTCAGACAGGGAGAAAGTGGTCATTAAACGCTCACTGTAACATAGATGCTTGTTGTCCCTCTTACCATTTTTACATTTATGTGTTATAATCTTTTATTTATGATAGCCCATCATATTGTAGCGCTTTACAAATCATAGGAGACATGTACAAATATTAAATTATATTACAGAGGCCAACTCCATATGAACAATAGGAGTGAGTGGCCATGCTGCTCACAAGAGCTTACAGCTATAGGATGAGAGTGGGGGACAGCAGAGAGCTTACGTTCTATGAGAAGCGGTTGGGGGGTGACACAAGAGCTACCGTCTATGGAGAAAGGGGGAGACAACAAGACTACAGCTTATGACGATAGTGGGGAGACAAAGAGCTATCAGTCTAGAGGAGGATTGACCAGAGCTTCTATGGATAAGTGACACAAGAGCTTAACCGTTATGAGGATGAGGATGTTGACCCAAGAGCTTAAGTTATGTAGGATGAGAGGGTGTGACACAAGAGCTTACCAGTCTTAGATAGTGCAAGTTAGCTTGAGATGGGGTGCAACAAGCATAGCTTACCAGTTCTGGAGGATGGGGTAAAGGTACGTCATAGATAAAGGTGAGCACAAGAGCTTACAGTCTATGAGAGATGAGGGCGTGACACAAGACTCCAGTCTAGAGAGATGAGGGGGTGGACACAAGAGCTACAGTCTTGAAAATGAGGGGTGTAACACAAGAGCTTACAGTTTAGGCAGAGTCTGGGGTGACCAAGAGCTACAGTCTCCATGAAGGATGATGGGGTGAACAAGATAGTTACAGTCTATCAGGGGGTGACCGAAGAACAGTCATGAGAGAGGTGTGACCAAGAGCTTACAGTTATAAGGAATCGAGGGGCTGGACACAAGAAGCTACAGTCTTTAAGGCAATAGGGGTGCACAAGAGCTTAAGTCTAATAGGATGAGGGGTGACACAAGAGCTTAAAGTCTATGAGGATGAGGGGGTGGACACAAGAGTTACGTCTATAAGGAGGAGGGGGGGTGACACAGGCGCTTACAGTCTATAAGGATGAGGGGGTTGACACAAGAGCTTACAGTCTATGAGGATGGGGGTGACACACGAGCTTACAGTCTATGAGGATGAGGGGGTGGACCACCAAGAGCTTAAAGTTTATGAGGGGAGAGGGTCGGGGACACAAGAGCTTACAGTCTATGGGATGAGGGGTGACACACGAGCTTACCATCTATGAGAAGAGGGGGGTGGTGAACAAGAGCTTAAGTCGTTGAGGATAAGGGGGTGACACAAGAGCTTACAGTATATGAGGATAAGGGGGTTGAAACAAGACGTACAGTTATGAGGATGAGGGGGTGACACAAGAGATTACAGTTCTATGAGGATGAAGGGGTGACACAAGACCTTACAGTCGATGAGGATGAGTCGGGTGACACAAGAGATTACAGTCTATGAGGATGAGTGGGTGACACACGACTTATAGTCTATAGGGAGAGGGGGGTGGTGTGACACCAAAGAGCTTACAGTTTATGAGGATGAGGGGGTTGACACACGAGCCTTACAGTTTATGAAATGAGGGGTGACACAAAGAGCTACCGTCTATGAGGATTGAGGAGTTTGGTGAACAAAAGCTTACAGTACTATAAGGATGAGGGGAATGACACAAGAGCTACAGTATATGAGGATGAGGGGGGGTGACACAAAGAGCTTAAGTCTATGAGGACGGATGAGGGGGTCTGGGGTGAGTGACCAAGAGCTTACAGTCTATAAGGATGCGGGATGACACCACGAGCTTACAGGTCTATGAGGATGAGGGGGGTGGACACAAGAGCTTACAGTCTATGAGGATGAGTGGGGGATTGACACAAGAGTCTTACAGTCTATGAGGATGGTCGGATGAAGGGGTGGAACAAGAGCTTACAGTCTATGAGGATGAGGGATGACACAAAGCTTACAGGTCTATGAGGATGAGGGGGGTGGTGGGACACAAGAGCTTAACAGTAGTCTGATGACGGATGAGGGGGGTGACACAAGAGCTTACAGTCTATTAGGAGCGGGGGGGGGGGTGGACAAAGAGCTTACAGTTATGAGGTGGATGAGGGGATGAACAGAGCTACAATCTTATGAGGATGAAGGGGTGGTGAGTGACACAAACGAGCTTACAGTCATAAGGAGGAGGGATGACACAAAAGCTTACGTCTATGAGTGAGAGGGGGTGGTGACACAAGAGCTTACAGTCTATGAGGATGAGGGAGGATTACAAAGATTACGTCTTGAGGATGAGGGTGAACAAGAGCGTACAGTCAATAGGATGAGGGCTTGACACAAAAAGCTTACAGTCATAGGATGAGTGGGTGACACAGGTTACAGTATATGGGATGAGGGGGTGACACCAAGAGCTTACAGCTATAAGGATGAGGGATGACACAAGAGCTTTACAGTCTATGAGATGAGGGGGTGACAACAGAGCTTACAGTCTATGAGGATGAGGGGCGCGGTGACACAAGGCTTACAGTCTATTAGGAGCGGGGTTGACACAAGAGATTACAGTCTATGAGGATGAGGGGGGACACAAGGCTTACAGACTATGAGGATGAAGGGTGACACAAGAGCATACAGTCCTATAAGGATGAGGGATGACACAAGCTTACAGTCTATGAGGATGACGGGGGTGACACCAAGAGCTTACAGTCTATGAGATGATGGGCGTGACACAAAAGCTTACAGTCTATGAGGATGAGGTGGGTGACTAAAGAGCTTACAGTCTATAAGGATGAGGGAGACACAGCGCTTACAGTATGCGGGTGGGGGTGACACAAGAGCTACAGTCTATGAGGTGAGGGAGGTAGACAAAAGAGCTTAAAGTGTGAGGATGAGTGGGTGCCACAAGGCTTACGTTCTTATGAGGATTGACGGGGTGAAGGGGTGGAACAGCGCTTACAGTTTGAGGATGAAGGGGGGTGACACAAGAAGTTAAAGTCTATGAGGATGAAGGGGGGACAAAGACCTTAAGTCATGAGGATGGGGGTGGAACAGAGCTTACAGTCTATAAGGATGAGGGATGACACAAGAGCTTACAGTCTATAGGAGGAGGGAGGACAACAGAGCATTACAGTTCTATGAGGATGAGGGTGGTGCCACAGAGCTTTACAGTCTATGAGGATGAGGGGCGGCGGTGGACAACAAGAAGCTACATTCTATAAGGATGAGGGATGACACACGCGCTTACAGTCTATGAGGATGAGGGGGGGGTGGAGGGTGACAACACAGAGATTACGTATATGAGGATGCGGGGGGCAGGTGACAAAGAGCTTACAGTCTATGAGGAGGAGGGGGTGAGGGGGGTTGAACAAGGAACCTTACCGTTATGAGGATGAGGGGGGACACAAAGACCTTAAAGTTTATGAGGTGAGGGGGTGACACAAGAGCTTACGTTATATGAGGGATTGAGGTTGGACACAAGAGCTACAGTTTTTGAGGATGAGGGGGTGACAAAGAGCTTACAGTCTATGAGGATGGGGGGTGACAAAGGCTTCAGTTTGAGGATGAGGGTGGCGGTGACCACAAGGAAGCTACAGTCTATGAGGATGAGGGGGTGACACAAGAGCGTAAGTATATGAGGATGAGTGGGTGACACACAAGATACAGTCTATGAGGGAGAAGGGGTTTACAAAGAGCTTACAGTCTATGAGGGGATGAAGGGGTGACACAAGAGCTTACAGACTATGAGGATAAAGGGGTGACCCCAAGGGACCTTTAAAGTTATGAGGATGAGGTAGTGGATGGAACACAAGAGTACAGGTCTATGAGTATGAGGACGGTGACAAAGAGCTTACAGTTTATGAGGATGAAGGGGTGGTGACAAGAGCTTACAGTCTATGTGATGACGCTGGTGACACAAGGAGCTTACAGTCTATGAGATGAGGGTTTTGTGACAAAAGAGCTTAAAGTTTATGAGATGAGGGGGTGACACAGACTGTCAGTTATAGGAGAGGGGGTTTGACACAAGAGGTTACAGTTTATGAGGATGAGGTGGTGACACAAGAGCTTACAGTCTATATGAGGAGAGGGAGGGTGACACAAGAGCTAACAGGGCTATGAGGATGAGGGTGTGACACAAGAGCTTACAGTTTAGAGGATGAGGGGTGACACAAGAGCTTACAGTCTATGAGGATGAGGGGGCTGACACAAGAGCTTAAGTCTATGAGGATGAGGGGGTGACACAAGAGCTTACGCTATGAGGTGAGTGTGGGGTGACACCGAGCTACAGTTCTATGAGGATGAGGGGGGGTGGAAACAAGTGATTACAGTCTATGAGGATGATGAAGGCGGTGAGGTGACACAAGAGTTTACAGTTATGAGGATGAGGTGGGGACACAAGAGCTTAAGTCTGATGAGGCTGAGTGGGTGGAGACCACAAGAGCTTACAGTCTATTAGGATGAAGGGGTGTTGGCCACAAGAGCTACAGTATATGAGGAGAGGGGTGGTGACAAAAGAGCTTACAGTCTATGAGATAGGTGGGTGACAAAGAGCTTACGGTTATGAGGATGAGGGGGGGGGGTGACACCAAGAGCTTACAGTATATGAGGCTGAAGGGGTGACACCAATGACGCTTACAGTCTTGAGGATGAGGGGGGTGTGTCGAACAAGAGCTTAAAGTCTATGAGGCATGATGAGGGGGTGACACAAGAGCTTACAGGCTAGGAGGATGAGGGGGTGACACAAGAGCTTACAGTCATGAGGATGAGGGGGTGTGAGGGGGTGACACAAGAGCTGACAGTTAGAGGATGAGGGGGGACACAAGAGCTTACAGTCTATGAGGATGAGGGGGGGGGGTGACCCAAACGGTTAAGCGCGTGTATAATGGGCCAGCATTCTTATAAGGAACCCGCATAAAATATTGTAATAACAAATACAATTCGGCGAATGATCTACTCACATTTAAAGGGATTTTTCGTCTTTTAGTAAAGCAATAGGATCACTGTGTAAATATGATAACTATTGTTTCGATTGGTTTGGATTGTTACGCATATTTTGAAGATTTTTGATGAGTCATTTAATGTTAAAAAAAAATCCTAAAGGTTTTGTAAGCCTTACAACGGTTGATGTTTTCTGCACACGATACACTAATTGTTTCTAGGGATTACAACAAAGGATAAAAAACTCTATAATCGGATCCATACTTACCAATAGGGAATGGTCAAGCTTAGGTCCCCCCTCCCTGCATTTCCTGACCCCAGAAGAGAGGTCACTCAGTCTATACATTTGATCCACACCATCAAGAATATCTCTTGAGTATCCGTCTATGATTCCATGTCCCTGGTGCTGAAGGAAGCAGAATGTCCCTTAGCCGGTAACAGTTCAGCTTTGGACGGCTGGCTTTGCACCCCATATATAGAATGAAAGGAGCCAATACCATCAAAAGTTAGGAGATCTTTTAATTTTTGATAAAACCCCTATTAACGAATTGACCATTTAGTTTTTCACTTCCATTTTAAAAAATATATAACTTTTTTATTTTTCAACAAAAGCGCTCTGTGGTGGCTTGTTTCCTTGCGTAACAAATTGACACTTCATAGTGATGGTATTGAAATATTACTTGTACGGGAGCGGGAAAAAAAATCCAAATGCAGGGAAAAGGGGGAAAAACGCTCTTGACATTTTGTTGTGGGATTGGTTTTGTACAGCTTTCATCGTGCGCACAATGACAGGTCTACTTATTCTTTGGGTTGGTGCGATCAAAAGGAAGATAACCATGTGTAGAGGTTTATAATGTTTCAGACATTTACAAAAATAAAATCTCTTAAAAGCACCCAATAACTTTTTCATTATTTGGTGTACAGAGCTGGGGGTTGTGTCATTTTGTTGAGACTTTAACTTAGTTTTCATTGCTACATTTGAGGACCTGCGACCGTTTGATCACTTTGTATAGATTTTTTAGGTTTTTCAAAATGGCAAAAAAAGTGCAATTTTGACTCTTTGGCGCGATTTTTCCGTTACTGGGTCATCAAAAACACAGTGAAAAAATGTTAGTATATTTTGATAGATCGGGCATTCAGACACGGTGATGGTGATATTAATGTGTTGATGATTTTTACGTTTGTAATATGTTATCAGTTCTGGGAAAGGGGGGGTGGGTGATTGGAACTTTCTAGGTTTTTTTATTATGATTTTCTTTTTAACTTTTTATTTTACTTTTACGTTTTTCCAGACTCCCTAGGCGCGGTTACCTTAACCCTAGGTTGTCTGACGATCCTATTTCATATACTGCATACTAGAGTATGCAGTTATGGGGGTTCCTCTCATCATTACCATTGCTGAAGCACATTGAATGAATGGGTTAGAATGAGACAGCAATCCTTTTGAAGCCGCCGGTGATTGTGGGTGTTACCAGTTAGTCTTTGCCGCAAGCCCTCTTCCATGCACCAAGACCCGGGTTTGCGCCAGTTGTTTATTCTGTTCCGCTTTCTTGATATGTAAAGTGGAGCTTCTGCCGGTTCCTTTTCACACCTCATAGCCAGAACAGGCCGTCCATTGTCCGTGAGCAATAATACTGCCAGGAGCTTCTCTTATTATTCAGGAATCATAGGCACTGGGCAGGGCAACTGTTCCTGGACAGATCAGGTGATCTCCAGTTTGGGCCATTTGGCTTTTAAGGTAAAAGACAGGAGTCTAATTTACATATGGAAAAATGCAAGGGCGAAAGAAATTTTAGTAATGTATATTGGTAACTACCTAAATCCTTCCACCCCAACATACATCATACACAATAAGCGGGAAAGGAAAATGGCCAACCCCTTGAAAATAGAATATAAAAATTTCAGTGTTAACAGGGCACTGGATCTCCGGAGTTAAGCCAAGGTTTATAAGATCTACAGTTTTAGTCCCTTATTAGAGGTTGGAGTTTACCCCTGCAGAGTCTCCAACCAGTTTGTCTGCACCAAGTTGTGAGAGATTATGTCCCATGTAAGCTGTCTGTCATTATTGTGTGCAGAGACATCGTATCACAGTCAGGACACATACAAGCCTGTACATACACAGAGAGAGTCTGTAATGCCCTCTGTGAGAAGGGAGCTGCAGTCAGAAAAACAAAATACGGATCACAGGTTGTCGCAAAGGCAAAGGAAGCAGCTCCTGCATCATGACGAGAATATGGAGGAGTAGCAAAGAAACTGCTGGATATAGGTAACAAATATAATAGGCTAATTGTTTTACATCCCAAGAGGCTAAGATTGTGGGGGAAGGGGGGGGACTTTAGAGTACTCTCTACAAGAGTCACGCGCGTGAAAAACGCAATACAAGTCTATGGAATGCATCAAAAACGCATGCACTCTGAGACAATGCAAGTCCAATGAAAGTGCATGAGTTTTTCAGATCAATGCCATAGAAAAAGATAGAGTCAGTCCTGAGTCATGAGTCCCTGCGTGAAAAACGCATTGAAAAAGCATCAAAACGCGCGTGAAAAAAAAAATGAGACAACTGAACAAACTGATGAAAACTGATTGAACTCTGAGCAAATGCGGTTTCAGACCATATCCTGATGCAACCTGATCAAAACTCTGAAGTGATCTGCAACGCAATTGTGGAAAGGGGCCTTAGACCTGGCAGGTTTCCAGCATTCGGATTGAGGGTGCGGTGTATGGCAGTGGAAATGCTTCTGATGTGACGTCAGCTGTGTGGGCTCTATGTTTGGAAAGACTGCAACAATCGCAAAATGTTTAACATCTGTTCAATTTCTGTCTTTTTTGCAATTGTTGTGCACAGGAAATTCTCAGATACGCAAATATCATTGAGCAAAAACTTCAAAATTGAGCAAGTTTGAGATAAATTTCCCCCGGTAGTAGCAATGGACTCACATTACACCATCTCCTATGTGGTGTAGTTTTGCGATTAAATTGGACGTTGTTATATGTAAATACATGTCAATAGGTTACCTGATTATACAGTTATATGGTAATATTTCACTATAATAACGTATGTATTGCACTCCGAAATTCTTGCAAGACGTTTCCTTCTATTTTGCATTTGAATATTTATTAAAGAAAGCTATTTTTATGGACTATTTAATAGCTGCGCCTTTGACATGTTTAGCTCTAGGCAAATTAACCGACAGACGGATGCTATCCCGTATGAAGCATTGGTGATGGCAGAACTCATGTTGTGGTCTACTATTATTGGCCGAAAAAGGCGATCAGTCAGGTAGTAGGGAAGTTGCATCTATAGTTCTCGTGGCCAGGGCAGGAACATCACTTTTCAATATGAACAAAGATGTTATTTATGATAGTACACGAGACGGGGTGTAGTATCAGGATGTGACTACAGGGCTGTGTAGTACTCTCAGCTACTAGTTAACGTCATATCTCTATACGGCAAAGATGGTTTACAAAAGATCCAGCTGCCACATGATTATGTACAGCATCATTACACACTACTGACATCGATATGTCACAAGCTTATCTCCTCCCCCTCCCTGTACAATGACTCTCTATATGATAACATGCCGTCATACATTACTCACTACTGACATAGATGTATGTCACAAGCTTATCTCCTCCACCTCCCTGTACAATGACCTTTAATATAGATACTACTGACCCATCATTACATCATTACTGACAATATATGATGACACAGCTTATCTCCTCCCCTCCTTATCAATACCTCTAGAGATAACACTGACCCACATACATCACTACTGACAATATATGATGTCACAGCTTATCTTCTCCCCCTCCCTGTACAATGACATCTATATAGATAACCTGCACCATCATTACATCACTGCTGACATGATATGTCAACAGTTATATCCTCCCCTCCCTTTACAATGACCTCTATATAGATAACACTGACCCATCATTACTGAAAATATATGTCACAGCTTATCTCCTCCCCCTCCCTGTACATGACCTCTATAAGATAACACTCTGCCGACCATCATCAATCACTACTACGACAATATATGATGTCACAGCTTATTCATCCCCTCCCCCTCCCTGTACAATGACCTTCTATACAGACTACACCTGACCCATCATACATCATTATGACAATATGATGTCACAGCTTATCTCCCCCTCCACCTCCATGTACAATGACCTTTATAGATGAGCGCTGACCCATCATACATCATTACTGACAATATATATGTCACACTTATCTCCTCCCCCTCCCTGTACATGACCTCTATATAGATAACACTGACCCATCATTACATCACTACTAACAATAATGTCACACGCTTATCCTCCCCCTCCCTGTACACTGACCTCTATAGAAACACCCGACCCATCATTACTCCACTGACAATAGATTCCACGCTTATCTCCTCCCCCTCCCTGTACAATGACCTCTATATAGATACACTGAACCCATCCCCCATGTTTTGACATCCTTACTACTAACAATTATGTCACAGCTTATCTCCCCCCCCTCCCTGTCACTGACCTCTATAAGATAACACTGACCATCATTACTCACTACTGACAATAGATGTCACAGGCTTATCTCCTACCCTCCCTCCCTGTACATGACCCCTCTATATATAACCTGACCCATCATTACATCATTACTGACAATATATGATGTCACAGCTTATCTCCTCCCCCTCCCTGTACAATGACCTCTATATAGATAATACTGACCCTCATACATCATTACTGCCAATATAATGATGTCACAGCTTATCCCTCCCCCTCCCTGTCACTGACCTCTATTAGTTAACACTGACCCCACATTACATCACTACTGCCAATAGATGATGCCTCTTACTATCTATGCTTATCTATGCCTCTAACTGCACAAATCATGCCTAGAAACTCTCATAAAGACGTCAATTGTCAGCTCCTGACCATGGCTGCCTAAGGCCAGGAGGCTGTGAATTCCCATATAAATACTGAGTATAAGCATAAGTATAAGTATAATTTTTGTTCTGTAAAAGCCCCTCTTGGCTGATACACTCGTATATAACAAACCCCCGCAGGTCCTTTTCTTGATTTCTGTGCACCCGCTAACAAAGGGTCCGCGGTGCTGGCCCTACCCGGCCCTACCCCACTATGATGTCAGCAAGAGGCTGATGTCATAGTCTGTGCCACCTCCAGTGTGCACGGGAGTTGCTGCGGATGCCAGGAATGAAGAAGAAGACCTGCTGGGATGTCAGAAGGTGAGTTTTAAGTTTATTTTTATGTGCTGGGCATACTAGGGGTCAGGGGTCTGCTCAATATACTGGGGGCAGGGGCTCTATATACGTGCGGCTTTATACTGGAGAAGAGAGGGCTGGCTATTTTATTATTTACTGGGGGCCAGGAGTTGGCTATATACTAGGGGCTGCTGGGAATATACTGGGGTAGGGTAGTAGCCAATACTGGGTCTGCTTATGCTCGAGTATATATAGTATATCACTAGAGCTTTTTAAAGAGCACAGTACATATCATAAGGTGGATATAGGTGTATTTAAAGTAGTAGGGGGTAAGGAAAGGTGCAGTAGCAGAATGGCGACTGAAACTTGTAGCTCCAAGGACCTTTTACTGTTTTCTTGCAATTAATAATTGAAGTTATTTTTATAGGAAATTAATGTTCTATGTATATTTTATTAAATGGCCTCTGTGGGCAAATATCCAACAAATTACAATGTTTGTATTATGATTGGGGCTAGGGGAAGGGGAGAAAGGGTGGTTAAAAATCTCATGGTTAGTCTTGGCATCTGAATAATGGGCTCAGTGGTGTAATAGGCTCGACATATGCTTTTTCACACTACTAACTGGTAAACATTACTCTATGATTTCCCATACAGGCATTTTCCCTCAATGCACTACACCATCAGGGGGACTGGTTATACACCCTCCAGTAGACCCAGACCATCAGTTTCCAGGTCTAATGAACCATTGTCAGACCTGGAGTTCCTTGGGCCCCACAAGATAAAATAATTCTGGGGCCCACTCTCCATTATCCCCCAGGGTGATGAACCTAGTGCCTCCAAATTAGTTGTCTTCTGCTTATCCATGGGGTCCAGTTATTAATGTAACAGCCTAGTCCCACTGGAGCATCCCCTGGTACTACTGGTGGTCCAGCCCAACACTGTACTGAACTGTGTGATCCTTAGGGTCTGATATGTCCTACACAATGGGGCTCATTTACTAAGGGTCCGCAGACCGAACTATCGTCAGAATACCGTGATTTCCCATGTGCGCCACATTTAGAAGGTTTTTTTGCGCATTACTCGGATTTTGGATTTCATGCAACAGAAATCGGGGGCACCAGCGGACGATCCAATGGATTCAGACTAGAAGTGGGATTTTAACATTCAAATTTGTTTGCAAACAGCGCACTTACTGCACCATGGAATAAGACAGGTGAACTCCGGCGTGACCTGATCAGGGCGACACATGCAGAATATCGGGCGCACGTTCTTATGGATCGTCGGGGAAACGCACCTCAGGGATCACGCGTCTGGGTCCGGTAAGTAAATGTGCCCCAATATTTTCATTCCTCAAGGAAGCATTTCTATACAAACAATTGTTGCGACTTCAGAAATAACGAAGCAATGAATATTAATAAACTGGAAAAAAATAATGTAACTACTGCGTCACACACCCAACTTCATAAACTCTCAAAGTCGAGACTGACTTGTAAAGGGAATTATGATAAATAAATTTAATTACATGAATGAGGCCGTCCTCGTGAGAATGACGCCAGCACCATAATGAAAGATATGTGTCACCGTCATTAGCAGTAACAGGGGCGTATGGAAGTACGACTCATGTGCTAAGACACATCTGGTAACGTGAAGCAGTCAGAATCACATGACGAAAACCCCCACACATTTCCCATCACCACCACCACACAGGTCGTAACCAGTCCATGTTGATGGATCTACTCCTTAAGTGACATGACTGATTCATTCAGACAAACCCGACAACACATTCCATTTTACAGAAAGGGATCATTTTCATGGAATGGTTCAAAAAATCACATACTGCACCATAAAACCTCTTGTAAGTAACATAAGTTATGTCCTTTCTTACAAAAGTATCACCGAAATGGAAAACATAGAAAACATAACTTTTCGTTAATATGTATAAAAGGCTGCAGACTGTTGCTGTACTTCTATCCAAAAGTTGGTATATTGTTGGTTATGTGGGCCCCAAGCCTGAATATCCAATGCATTCCACAAAAAACACAAAAGACAAGTACCATAAGTGTATAAGGGGTATCAATAAACCCTTTAATGGAGATCTACCATCAAAATCCAAGCATGATAAACTACTCAAAGATCTAGCCCCATGACTTTGTAATCTTTTTATATGTGGTTTCCTGGCCTCATTCCTTCTATATCAACTTTTAAATTGCAAATGGGCCAAAAGAGCTCTGGGGAGGATTGTTAGACCCCTAATCCCTCGCACTTCCCCCTCCTTTTTACCGATTGTAATCTTATGACAGAAGGATAAGTTTCAGCCCACAAGTGGGAGGGGGTGTGCTCCTGCCTGCACACTGTAGCAGTCTGTGAAGTACAGCATGAAGGTCTCTGGCAGAGCCTCCTTAGTTAATTAAAATAAATTTAAAAAGTAGATTTTGAAGGAGGCAATGATTGACACATTTTAGAAGATTACCAAAGTCAAGGTGCCTGGATCTATGGGTAAGTGCCCCTGGTTTATCATTATGGATTTTGATGGTAGATTCCTAAAATACCCCTGTACCACCTATGTATTTTCCCCAGAGGGTACTCAACAAAGTCAAATACATATGGAATAGTATAGTCGGCCTATAGGGAGAGTAAGCTGAAACATAATTCTCATACACATCCCCCACGCTTACTAAGGTTTTCTTCCCTTAGTACAACAGGCAATAAAGGTAAGTAGCCACTTCAGTCAGGTAATAACTTTGAATATACACTGGACAGTATGGATATGTCTTATACCATTATGTCCTAGAACAATAATGTATACAAGCGTTGCCCTGACAGTCGTTTAATGTTTTAAGGTAAAGATGGCCCAGTCTATTCAGCACAATATCAGATTTTTATTACCCCTGTGTCCACTTAAGTGGCCACTTACCTTATTGCTGTTATAACAGAACTGCTGATCACACCAGAGTGATTCCAACCTGGTTACAGCACTGGCTTGAGAAATAAATGTTCAGCCAGAATTATGACCATGAAGAGTACTTTGTGAACCTGTGGGGGGGTAGGTCCTAGTGAGTCAGGTCAGTGAGCAGGTCCCCAGTGCATTAGGATAAGAGAGGATATAAAATAGTGTTAGGGTCAGATGATTTCATTATACCCATGAAACTGTAAGTAGTCTGTCCATATGTGTGACTGAGGTTCACCTATATCAGTATAAAGCCACCTGATTTTTTACTTGATGCAAATCAACAACCTCTGCCACCACATAGGCTCGGAGTAGTTGCGAATGAAAGCCCCATCACCGATTAGACCCATCTAGTAAGTTTGATCAACTCATAATAAGGGCATTGGAGGTGGTTGGACCCCTTTTTGCCTTCAGAACTGCCTCAATTCTCATGCATAGATTTCAACAAGGTTGCTGGAAGCATTCCTCAGAGATTTTGTTCCATATTGACATTGATGGCACACACAGTTTGCCGCAGATTTGTCGGCTGCACATCCGATGCGAATCTCCCTTTCCACCACATCCCAAAGATGCTCTATTGGATTGAATCTGTTACTGTGAGGGAGCCATTTTGAGTACGTGCACCTCATTTCATGTTCAAGAAACCATCTGAGATGCATCGCGTTTAACATGGCGCATTACCTGCTGAAAGTAGCCATCAGATGTTGGGTACACTTGTGGCATAAAG
This sequence comes from Engystomops pustulosus, assembly GCA_019512145.1. Lineage (NCBI taxonomy): Eukaryota > Metazoa > Chordata > Amphibia > Anura > Leptodactylidae > Engystomops > Engystomops pustulosus. The sequence continues at coordinate 139,225,209 of CM033647.1, read as the reverse complement.
GGATGGACATGGTCAGCAACATACTCAGGTAGGCTGGTGCATTGCAAAGATGCTCAATTGGTACCAAGGGGCCCAAAGGTGCCAAGAAAATATTCCCCACCCTCCACCATGACACACACCACCCCAGCCTTAACCATTGATACAAGGCAGGATGGATCCTGCTTTCATGTTGTTGACGCAAATTCTGACCCTACCATCCGAATGTTGCAGCAGAAAATCGCGACTCAGCAGACCATGGCAACTTTTTCCAATCTTCTACTGTCCAATTTCGATGAGCTTGTGCAAATTGTAGGCTCAGTTTCCTGCTATTCCTGAAAGGAGTGGCACCCGGTGTGTCTTCTGCTGCTGTAGCCCATCTGCCTCAAAGTTCACGTACTTGTCGTTCAGAGTGCTCTTCTTCTGCTACTTGGTTGTAACGGGTGGCGATTGTGAGTCAACTGTTGCCTTTCTATCAGCTTGAACCAGTCTGCCCATTCTCCTCTGTCCTGGCATCAAACAAGCATTTCCGCCCACAGAATTCTGCTCACTGGATTTTTTTTCTTTTTGGACATATCTCTGTAACCCAGAGATGGTTGTGCGTGAAAATCCCAGTAGATCACAGCATTTCTTGAAATACTCAACCAGCCCTTCTGCACCAACAACCATGCCCACGTTCAAAGGCACTCAAATCCTTTCTTCCCCATACGATGCTCGTTTAAACTGCAGGGATTGTCTTGACATGTCTACATGCCTAAAAGCACTGAGTTGCCGCCATGTGATTGGCTGATTAGAAATTAAGTGTTAACGAGTAGTTGGACAGGGTACCTAATAAGTGGCCGTGAATTGTATATATATGGTTACTGAGCCGAACCTCCACCTGTAACACCAACAATCGGTGGAGCGCTGCCATTTTGGGAGGGTCACTCTGGCAAACTTACAAGGCATCCGATGATGTGATTCGGAGGAACTACTTGAGCTTTCTATTGAATCAGGGGGATCCAACCTACAAAGTTTATTATGACCTTAGCCGTATATATTATGTGTTTTTTAACTTGTCTGTAGTTTTTTCTTGCTTTTGGAAAACAAAAATAAAACATTTTGTATTTTTTTTTAACAACAGTTTACTCTCATTGTTTACCTACTTCTTTTTTGTTACTGTGGTTAGTTATAGGGTTTGCCTTGCACCTTGGACCGAGTGCATCGCTAGTTGTTTACATTGTATTTGTGTTATTTATTACTTAACACAACAGGAGTTCAAATGGGCAACCTATAGGCCACAAAATGGGAGGAACTTGGTCATTGTTTTCAAGGGCAGATTGAAGACTGCCCCCGGGACCTAGGCTGTGTGAAATATATTCCCATACAAGTCTGGAATTAACTTGCTACATATGTACTAGAATCAATCGTCTTTGGGGAATGGAGAGGTGTCCCTTCTGCTTGCTTTCAATCTTCGGCTTAGGATGACCTTTGGTTACCTAAAAGGTCCTAGAAATGGCTCTTTTGTAGATGGTTTTGAGAGAAGGAACAGATGTATGAGGATTTGTAGATGAAGTCCTTCCAATATAAAATTTTGTTAGGTGGTTTTGGCTGTCATTCTAGGATGGCCCCGTTGAAGGCTTGGCCCAGTCTACCGCCTAATCCTCCTATATTATAATCCACTACTGCAGTTATCCATTCTTCATACTTACCTCTATGAGTATTGCAGAGGTGACTGGGATATTCTTACAATATGTAAAACAGGACTTATCCTTTCTTTAATTTTCCTTTCCATTAGAATACACTATATTCCACTTAAAAAAAACCTTGGGTATGTAGCCTAGAGACACACATTGGGCCTTTGTTTTTTTTTTTGTTATAGTTGTAGATCTTGCTGCTTTTTTTTAACTGTAGCCAAAAATGGAATCATTCAAAAAGAATGTAAAATCTGAAGGGAGGACTTTTTCCTCTGTATTAACCAAGCAAAATTTGTACTCATAAAAGCAATAAAAACTGAATGAATGTCTATCTTCTTTATCGTGTACATTAAAGGGTCACACTAATACTGTTTATACACATCATCTGGAGATCATCATTGGCTTTAATAGGTCTGGTGTTTCACACCTTCACTGCCATCTGGAAGGGCGCCTGTTTCCGAAAAAAGCCTCTGTGTTTAAGCAGTGTCTGTCCAAACAGCTGGTGCTATAGCGACAACCACATAATAACCTTCATTATCTCCTGATCTGTCCAGGAACCACCTTGTACACTCCTAAGGCTGGAATATTTAATGTTTGGGCTACTAGGACATTTCCTTCTACTAATCATAGAAGATTCACAATAGAGGAAGGCACTGACAAAACGCTACTTTCTCCCTTTATCACTTGGTGCACCCAACTTGGTTGGGCGCATGACAGTACTGGCCCTCCATGATTTGTGCAGCAATAGCATACCAACTTCACTCGAGTTAAAGTATGGTGCTAAAAGTGACAGTTGTACAACAAAATTGGACTTCTGTCATGAAAGTCCCTAAAGCAATTCATAGAGTGTTTGGCCTGATTGTGTACCCCGTCTTACCAAGTTAAGACCATGCCCCGCGCCAGCACCTGGCTTAACCCGGGCAAGTGCCGGGTCCTGGGTACTAGAGGGCCCACTTGTGTCCTCCCCGGTCAGTTTGTACCATTGTCGCTTTCAGACACTGTACAATTGATCCCCTTCCGGCCTGGTGTAGTTTTCTTCGCCTCTATGTGCTGCGCTTGTCAACCATTTCCTTGTTCCCCACCACTGGGCTCCAGCACGTATGCGACGGCTTTGAAAGCCGGTGCAACCTGATATGTTTCACCGGAACCTGTTCATGAACCTGTGTACGGCAAGGTACATCGCTGCAGAACAAGGCAGCTGTCCTGGCGCTTCTTCGGGGAACGTAGCAAATGGGAGATTTTTTTCTTCCTGAGGGGGGGAATGTGTTTAACAGGGGAGGGGCGGGGCAATGTGTTTCAGTGGGGAGGGGGGCAGTGTGTATACAACGGGAGGGGCAATGTGTTTACAGGTAAGGGGGTCAGGGTGAAGGGGAGGGGGCAGTTGTGTATACAGGGGGGTGGCAGTGTGTAAAGAGGGGGAGGGGCAGGTATATACAAGGTGGAGGGGGCATGTGGGATACAGGGTCAGTTGGTATAAGGGGGAGGGGGGTCAGTGTGTATACGGAGAGAGTGGGGCAGTGTGTCCACACGAGGGGGGGGTGTAATTGTGTCCACGCGCGGTGAGGGGGGGCATGTGGCATAACAAAGGTCCCACTAGGGCTCTGTCAACCCAGAGGCCCTACTAAACCTGTAGCCGGTCCTGTTAAACACAGTTTGGGTGTGCACAATGGATTTCCTCAAGCGGGTGTCAACTCATAACACTAAGGGCAATGTTAGACCATGTATCGACCTGTTACCAAACTTGAATTTTTCCTCTCCACAGATCCTAATTCGCAACCAAGTCCCCGTTTTAAACAACATGTCCACTTATGTGCTAGGACTATTAGGGTGTGTTCGTGGGCAAATTTGTTTTACATACGGCATACCTTAGTGGCTAAAGAGAAATGAGGTGGTTAGTTGGATTCGGCCCACAGCCTTGGCGTGTATCTTAGAGACACATGGGGCGATTTATTAGGAGATCTGCAGGCACACGAAGTTCTACTTTGCTGGTGTCACCATCAGAGCTCAGCTTTCATTTCCTACAGTTGTTTTCTTTTAAAATTATACTGACTCTGATTGGTGCCATGACATGAAAGTTTTAACCTCAGCACTTCTGATAATCTCCCATACTCTATTTAGCGTAAGCTTCATCGACTATTCACCCCCAGGTGAAGGCATAATTTAGCCGAAAGTGTGTCGGGTCTGGATGCCATCCCGACACTGAAACAAGCACATATTTCCCATGCGCAAGATGCTTTCTCTTAGCTAGGGATATAGGCTGCCATTAAAAAACATGAATGCCATCACTGTCGATCTGATTACATATTATTGCAATTACCTGTCGTCCCAAGTCTAATTTGTTCTCTATTGTGCAGAGTGGGATGACTCCTCAGTCCTGCGTATCACCACCTGGGAATTTTCAGAATTTTAAACTATGTAAACAATTTTTATGTATGGTATTTAAATAAGATTTGGTATAACTATTTTAGTTTTGTTGTTGCTTTGGCTTTGTCTCCAGATTTAAATTTCGAGACAATAATTCTTGGGTTTCATTAACTTGTGAGAAGGTGTAAGATTGGGTCTTTTCTATGAATGTATCAATAAATGGGCTTCACTATTAAATATAAACTATTATAATCATATACAGAACACTATAATTCATTCTTCTCTCAAAGTCCTTAAAGCCCTTTTCCCAGTGTTGGGCTAAGGCAGTGATGGCGAACCTTTTTGAGAACGAGTGCCCAAACTACAACCAAACCTACTTATTTAAAGTGCCAACATGGCAATTTAAGCAGTAACATGTTACTACCTGTTTTATCACGGTTTTTAATTGTATTGGCGACCTGAGGACACCAATGTAGTTGAAAGAAAGACGAGAAATTCAGATTATCATTGTAGCTTCCTTCCATGGTACCCTGAAGAGCGAGAATTGCTGTGCCCATAGCAGGAGCTCCAATAATAAAGCAGCCTTGTCTACACCTCCTTGCTCCTACTGTAGTCCTGGGCAACTAACCATGTGTAGTTTTAAAATAGCACTGATCACAGCACATCCTGGGTGGCCAGGGACTGCAGGAGGAGGCTTTGAGTTCTGTCTGGAAACTCTGTGCAGGGGTGATGGCCTGGGTGCCCACAGAGATTGCACTGAGTGCCACCTCTGGCACCCGTGCCATAGGTTCGCCACCACTGGGCTAAGGTATGATGGTCCCACCAGAGGTGGTGGTCCTTCTCCATAAAGGATATCTCACTTTATTTACTTTCAGATGGGGTTGTCTTCTACTGTATCCTTGGGGCTCATTATAAAATGTTAGATCCTCCCACCAGAGGATTCTCTGGTACTTTGGAGGCACAGTCTGACCCAGACTGTTACCACTATTGCCCAGGGCTATATTGTTTATTTTATAAATAAGGCTGATATACCAGAATGGATCTCAGGTCCGCAGCATGATATACAATAGGTATTATTGGAATTGTTGTCAAAGGCTGAGCTAAAACTGGGCTAAAACTATTTTTAGCGAGGTAACTTCAGAGTGACTGCGACCCAGGCCGGGGATGAAGGTGACCCGCAGTCTAATGTCTGGCAAAGGAAAAAGAGAATCATTTATATGTGTGTAGGACATGCATACAATTGATTAGGAATGTGCACAGAGTTCTGCCTGCACACACAATATGATGTCATCATGTGGCGTCACCGCCTCATCATGCAGTGTGCTCAGGTAGAGCTCCCAGACCCAAATCTGCCCATGCTGCTGCATTGGAAGCTGAGGGAGAAGAGCAAGCCGTGAGGATTACCGAGTTTTATTTTTTTTTCAATATGACGAGGGGCCATGTATCTGCTGCTAGATATTTAATTGGTTACAGGAGGCTGCTGGGTATTTACTTAAAGGGAACCTACCACCACGATTCTACCTATAAAGGTAGATCGGGTGGTAGGTGGATGTGAGGGACGTGAGGATAGCTCTTTTTAGAGCTAATCCTCACGTCCCCGCTAACTTTTAGTACACTTTATTGAACTAATATGTAAATTTCGTTATGCAGCTACTGGGGCGTGGAGTAGCTGGGCACGAGGCTACACAGCGCGGCTACTCCATGCCCCAGTAGCCACGTTACTCCTCCTACCCTGTTGCGTGCGGCGCACAGCTCCTCGTAGCTGCGCGCCCTCGTAGCTGCGCGCCCTCGTCCGACAAGCCGGCTACTGCGCATGCGCAGTAGCTCCGGCCTCGGAGCTGGGGTTGCTCAGCCGCCGGCCTGTGTTCTGCGCATGTGCAGAATGCCATCATGATGGACGAGGGCCGCACGCAACAGGGTAGGAGGAGTAATGTGGCTACTGGGGCATGGAGTAGCCATGCTGTGTAGCTTCGTGCCCGGCTACTCCGCGCCCCAGTAGCCACATAACGAAATTTACATATTAGTTCAATAAAGTGTACCAAAAAATGTTAGCGGGGACGTGAGGATTAGCTCTAAAAAGAGCTATCCTCACGTCCCTTACATCCACCTACCACCCGATCTACCTATATACCGTATTTTCCGGACTATAAGGCGCACTTAAAAGCCTTGGATTTCCTTGGAAATCCAAAGTGCGCCTTATAGTCCGGTGCGCCCTATATGAGGGCAGCGGACCATACTTACATAGGTCCCCGCTACTTCTGCCGCGTGGTCTGCAGTTCCCGCTGGAGATCTGCTGTCTCCGGTAGCGGGGACCTATGTAAGTATGCTATTCTCCACCTCCCCCTCACCTTCCCCGCTCACCTTCCCCGCGTGGGTAGGTGGTAGGTTCCCTTTAAATGCTCAACAGCCTCCCCTTATTCATGAAATGTACAGAAACCTACCCTCATCCCCTCAATAAATAAATGTCCAGCAGCCTCCTCTTATTAATTAGTGAGGGGAGGCTGCTAGACATTTCATGAATGAGGAGATAAGCAGAGGTTGCTGGACATTTCATGAATGAGGTGAGGCTGCTGGACATTTTATGTGTGAGGGAAGGCCACTGCGGGCTGCTGGACAGTGTTTATATATATATATATATATTTATATTGTGCTGTCCGTATACAGTGGTTATGGAAAGTATTGAGACCACTTTAAATTTTTCATTTTTTTGTTTCATTGCAGCTAGTTGGTAAGACCAAAAAATTAACTATTGTACACTCTGCACTCCATCAAAAAAAGAAATGTAGATATTTTTGATAATTTATTAAATAATAAAAACGGAAATATCACATAGTCCTAAGTATTCAGACCCTTTGCTCAGTATTGAGTAAAAGCAGCTTTTGAGCTTGTACAACCTTGAGTCAAGTTTTTCACCCCTGGATTTGGGGATCCTCTGCCTCTTCCTTGCAGATCATCTCCAGTTCCCTCAGGTTGGATGGTGAATGTTGGTGGAAGCTAATTTCATGTCTCTCCAGAGAAGCTCAATTGGGTTTAGGTATGGGCACCAGTCAGGAATGGTCACAGAGATGTTCTCAAGCCTTTGCCTTTTAGCTGTGTGCTTATGGTCATTGTCTTGTTGGAAGGTGAAGCTTTAGTCCAGTCTGATGTCCAGAGCACTCTGGAAGGTCTTCATCCAGGATATCTGTACATTGCTACTTTCATTTTTTCTTCAATTGCAGCCATTTGTCCTATGAGCATTGAGCCTACTGTAATTGAGTGGAATGTGACCATGACAGGTTGGGCTGCGAGGGATAAGAAAATGGTGAACTTGCTTGGGGGTGGAGTGTTAGAGAAAAGTGATAAGGGGTTTGAGGGGGTGGAGATAAAAGGGGAATTATTAGGTTGTAGGAAGGGTGCACCGTCTTTGGTGGCCCGATAAAAACTATATCGCCCACCCTCCCCTATGGGTGGTCTTTGCATTAGGTGAACTTATGTGTGTTTTTGGGAAGGTGGAATACAAGTGGTTTACTCTTCTGTTCTTCTGGTGGGGTTAGAAGGAGGAAGATGCAGGTTGTTTGATCATACAGTGAGCGGGTGCTTGGCAACAGATATTCATAAGCTAGGTAAGTTGGTGTTAAGTGGTTTGGTCAAGTCTGGTATTTTTATAATGAAATATAATATACAGGCCTCTGGAAGCAGTGAGCTTGGAGGTCCTGGGTTGGTTGGTTATGGTTTGGTATTGTCACATCTGCTCTCGCCACTTGCCAGGAGGTTTAGAGACGGTTGCATGTAAAGATTGTAATGTTTTATTTTATGCTGTTGTATGTTAATAAAGAGTTTATATCTTACAGATTTTCAAAGAAATAAAAGCTGTGACCTGTCCAATCAAAAAGTTGTATTTGTGCTTATATCAGCTAGTTGGAGTTAGGTAGGTCATATTCTCAGCCCTGACTTGGTCCTGTCCCTGTCCCCATAGCCTGATGCTGCCACCATCATGTGTCACTGTTGGGATTTTATTTGGCAGATGATGAGCAGCGCCTGGTTTTCTCTACACACACAGCTTAGAATCTTCTTCTCATCAGACCATCGACATTTATTTCACGTAGTCTGGGAGTATATGGCTTTCATATGTCTTGCACTGAGGAGAGGCTTCTGTCGGCAGACTCTGCCATAAACCCAGACTGGTGGAGGCTGCAGTGATAGGAGACTTTCTGGAAGTTTCTCCCATCTCCCTACTGCATCTCTGGAGCTCAGCCACAGTGATATTGGGCTTCTTCTTTACCTCTCTCCAAGGCTTTTCTACCACAATAGTTTGGATGGGCGGCCAGGTCAAGGAAGAGTTGGGGTTGTCACAAATTTCTTACATTTTGATTATGGAGGCCACTGTGCTGTTAGGGGCCTTGAGTGCTGTAGAAATTATTTTGAAACCTTGCCACAATTCTGTCTCTGAGCTCCTTGGGCAGTTCCTTAGACCTCGTGATTCTCATGTGCTCTCAGGTGCACTATGAGGTGTGAGGTCTACTCAGTTTAATTAAACACACCTGGACTCGAATAAAGGAGTAGAACCATCTCTAGGAGGATCAGAAGGAAATGGACAAAATGTGAATACTCACGACCATGTGATATTTCAGTTTTTCATGTTTAATAAATTAGCAAAAATATCTATATTTTAGACATTTTTGTCAAGATGGGGTTCAGAGTGTACATTAATGAGCAAAACAATAACTTTTTTGAGCTTATCAATTGGCTGCAATGATACATACCCACTGTCTGTCTGTGTAGCATATACTGTAGGTATATTCTTAAATGTAATGTGTGTGACGGGGTGGCAGTGAGAGTCTAGGTATTTGGGGACCTAATCCAAAGTTTGCATCGGACCCACTGCTGTCTTGTGACGCCACTAGTTACAGTCAGTCCCAGACTTAAGAACTTCCATCTCACAGTCAACCCCTAGATAGAAACATTTGGTAAAACTCTGAAGATGCTGGTAATTTACTCATCTTAGCCTCTGGATGCAGTGGTCATGAGTTATGAAAGGTGCCTGCAATAAAGCATTATTGTTAATCTTTGTTCTAATGACATCTCAAAATTATGAAAATCCTATTGTCACAGGAATGAAAAACAAAATACTTTGTAGTTTTAATTACAAAATATACTTGTTTCGACTTACATACAAATTCAACTTAAGAACAAACCTATGGAACCTATCTTGTACGTTTCTCAGAGATTTTGCCTGCATTATCATGAGATTTAAATTGAAGATAATTAAAAAATTTGTCAAACTTTTATGAATGGTTCTCATTGTCTTCATAGCAACAATGTGGTTAAACAGATTCTGTCTGAAAGTGTAGAGAATGTCCTGTGCTGGGACGTTGTGTAAAATAGAAGATCTGGGTCCTATTATACAGAACAATATTGTCATCTCTTACGTAGTTCAGAACAGTGTGAAGAAATGGGTCATTAAACGTCACTGTCACATAGATGCTTGTTGTCCCTCTTACATTTTTTACATATTATTGTTATAATCTTTATTTATACAGCGTCATCATATTTCGTAGCGCTTTACAAATCATAGGAGACATGTACAAATATAAAATTATATTACAGAGTCCAAACAGTCATATGGAACAATAGGAGTGAGGGCCCTGCTCACAAGAGCTTACAGTCTATGAAGATGAGAGTGGGTGACACAAAGAGCTTCCGTCTATGAGAATGGGTGGTACCAAGAGCTTACAGTCTTGAGGATAGGGGACACAAGTAAAGCGTTACAGTCTAATGGGATGAAGGGTGGACACAAGAGCTTACCAGTCTATGAGGATGAGATGTTGACACAAGAGCTTAACAGTCATGAGGATGAGGAGGTGACACAAACTTAAGTCTATAGGAGGGATGATGTTGACACAAGAGCTTACAGTCTTATGAGACTGATGGGTGACAACGACTTACAGTCTATGATGGATGAGAGGTGACACAAGAGGCTTACAGTCTATGAGGATGAGGGGTGACACAGAGCTTCACAGTCTATGAGGGATGAGGGGTGACACAAGAGCTACAGTCTATGAGGATGAGGGGTGTACACAAGAGCTTCATTCATAATGAGGGATGAGGGGGTGACACAAAGCTTACATTCTATGAGGATTAGGGGGTGACACAGAGCTTACAGTCTATGAAGGATGAGGGGTACACAAGAGCTTAGTCTATGTGTAGGGGGTACACAAGAGCTTACAGTCTATAGGATGAGGGGGGTGACACATAGCTTACATTCGTAAGGATGATGGGGTGACACCAAGAGCTTACAGTCTATGAGGATGGGGGTGACACAAGAGCTTACGTCATAAGGAGGATGAGGGGTGACACAAGACTTACAGTCTATAAGGATGATGGGGGACACAAGAGCTTTACGTCTATGAGGAGGGGTGTACACAAGAGCTTACAGTCTGAGGATAGAGGGGGTGACACAAGAGCTTACAGTTATGTGTTTCTATGAGGATGAGGATGACACAGAGACTTACAGTCCTATGAGGATGAGGGGTTACACAATAGCTTACATCTATGAGGAGGGGGTGACACAAAGCTTAGTCTTAGGATAGGGGTGACACAAGAGCTTACAGTCTATGAGAAAGGGGGTGACACAGAGTCTACGTTATGAGATAGGGTGTACCAATGATTACAGTCTATGAAGGATGAAGGGGTGACACAAAGCTTACAGTCTATGAGATGAGTGGGTGACACAAGAGCTTACAGTCTATGATGGATGATTGGAACAAGATGTCAGAGGAGGGTGACACAAGAGCTTCGTTATGAGTATGGTGTGACACAGACTTACAGTTTATGAATGAGGGTGACACAAGACTTACGTTCTAGAGGATGAGGGGTGAACAAAGCTTACAGTCTATAGGATGAGGGAGTGACCAAGAGCTTACAGTATGAGGATGAGGGGGGGTGACACAAAGCTTAAGTCTATGAGGATGAGGGGTAACACAAGACTTACATTCTAGGGATGAGGAGTACACAAGAGCTTACAGTCTATGAGGATGAGGGGGTGACCAAAGAGCTTACAGTCTATGAGGATGAGGGTGACACAAGATCTTACTCTATGAGGATGAAGGGGTGACAAGAGCTTACAGTCTATGAGGATGAGGGTGACACAAAGCTTACAGTCTATGAGAGGAGGGGTGACACAAGAGCTTACAGTCTATGAGGATGAGGGGTGACACAAAGCTTACAGTCATTAGGAGAGGGGTGACACAAGAGCTTACAGTTCTATGATGGATGAGGGATGACACAGAGCTTACAATCTATAGATGAATGGTGACACAAGAGCTTACAGTCTAAGGATAGGATGACAAAGCTAACTTCTATGAGTAAGGAGGTGGTGACACAAGAGCTTACAGTCTATGAGGAAGGAGGGATTGACAAAAGCTACAGTCTATGAGGATGAGGGTGACCACAAGAGCTTACAGTCTAGAGGATGAAGGGTGACACAAGCTTACTCTAGGGATGAGTGGGTGACACAAGAGCTTACAGTCTAGAGGATGAAGGGGTGACACAAAGCTTACAGTCTATAGGAGGATGATGACAAGAGCTTCAGCTAGTATGAGGGGGTGACACAAGAGCTTACAGTCTATGAGGATGAGGGTGACACAAGAGCTTACAGTCTATAGGAGAGGGGTGACACAAGAGCTTACAGTCTATGAGGATGAGGGGTGACACAAGAGCTTACAGTCTATGAGGTGAGAGGGGTACACAAGAGCTTACAGTCTATGAGGAGAGGGTGACACAAAAGCTTACAGTCTATGAGGATGAGGGTGACACAAGAGCTTACAGTCTATGAGATGAGGGGTGACACAACAGCTTACAGTCTATGAGGATGAGGGTGTGACCAAGCGTACAGTCTATAAGGATGAGGGTGACACAAGAGCTTACAGTCCTATGCGGATGAGGGGGTGACACAAGACTTACAGTCTATAGGATGAGGGGGTGACAAAAGAGCTACAGTCTATGAGGATGAGTGTGCACAAGAGCTTACAGTCTTATGAGATTGAAGGGGTGACACAAAGCTTCCGTCTATGAGGATGAAGGGGGTGACCAAGACTTACAGTCTATGGGAGGAGGGTGACACAGACCTTACAGTAGTAATGAGGGGTGTACACAGAGCTTACAGTCTATAAGGATGAGGGTGACACAAGAGCTTACAGTCTAGTAAGGATGAGGTACAAGAGCTTACAGTCTATGAGGATGAGGGGTGACACAAGAGCTTACAGTCTATGAGGATGAGGGGGTGACACAAGAGCTTACAGTCTATAGGAAGGGATGACACAAGTCTGCAGTCTTAGATAGGTGTGACACAAGAGCTTACAGTCTATGAGAGGATGAGGGGGTGAAACACAAGCTACAGTCTATGAGGTATGAGGGGGTGACACAAACGTACAGTTTATGAGGATGAGGTGAACAAGATTACAGTCTATGAGGATGAGGGGGTGACACAAAGCTTACAGTCTATGCGTGAGGGTGGTGACACAAGAGCTTACAGTTTATGAAGATGAGGGGGTGACACAAGAGCTTACAGTTTATGAGGATGAGGGGGTGACACAAGAGCTTACAGTCTATGAGGATGAGGGTGAGGGGAGTACACAAGAGCTTACAGTCTATGAGGATGAGGGGTGACACAAGACTTAACAGTCTATGAGGATGAGGGGTGACACACAGAGCTTACAGTCTATGAGGGAGAAGGGGTACACAAAGCTACAGTCTATGAGGATGAGGGGTGACACAAGAGCTTACAGTACTATGAGGATAGGGGTGACCCACAAGAGCTACAGTTTAGGGATGAGTGGTGACACAAGAGCTACAGTCTATTAGTGATAGGAGGTGACAACAAGAGCTTACAGTTTATGAGGATGTAGGGGTGACCAGAGCTTACAGTCTATGATGAGTGACGCGGTGACACAAGAGCTTACAGTCTATGAAGAGCGTAATTAGGTGTGACACACAGTAGTCTTACAGTTTATGGGAGGTGACGAGTGATGTGGGTGACACAAGACTTACAGTTATGAGGATGAGGGGTGACACAAGAGCTTTACAGTTTATGAGGATGAGGGGGTGACACAGAGCTAATTATGAGATAGGGGGTACAAAGAGCTTAAGTCTATGAGGATGAGTGGGTGTACACAAGAGCCTTACAGTTTATGAGGAATGAGGGTGGGTGACACAAGAGCTTACAGTTCAGATGAGGGAATCGGGGGATGACCCAAGATCTTACAGTCTATGAGGATGAGGGGGGACACAAGACTTACAGTCTATGAGGAGATGGTGACACAAGAGCTTACAGTCTATAGGTGATGGGGTGACACAAGTGCTTACAGTCTATGAGGAATGAGGGGGTGACACAAGAGCTTACAGTCTATGAGGATGAGGTTGGGTGACAAAGAGCTATAGTCTATGAGGAGAGGTGGGGGTGACACAAGAGCTTACAGTCTATAGGATGAAGGGGTGCACAAGAGCTTACAGTCTATGAGGATGAGAGGGGGTACACAAGAGCTTAGGGTCTATGGTCAGAGAGGGGTGACCAAGAGCTTACAGTTTAGAGGATGAGGGGGTGTACACAAGAGCTTACAGTCATGAGGAGTGAGGGGTGTACACAAGAGCTGTACAGTCTTAGAGGATGAGGGGGTGACACACGAGCTTAAAGTCTATAGGATGAGGGGGGGGTGACCAATAGCTTTACGTCGAGGAGGATGAGGGGGTGACACAAGAGCTTACAGTCTATGAGGATGAGGGGGTGACACAAGAGCTTACAGTCTATGAGGATGAGGGGGTGACACAAAAGGTATAAGAGCTTGTATAATGGTCCAGCCATTCTTTATAAGGGAACAGAATAAAATATTTTAATAACTAAAAATTCGGCTACTTGATCTACTCACATTTAAAGGGTTTTCTTCTTTTATGTAAATCAATATGAATCACTGTGTAAATATGATAACTATTGTTTCAATTTGGTTTGTATGTTAAGCATATTTTGAAGATTTTTTGATGATTCATTTAATTTTAAAAAAAAATCCTAAATGTCTTTAGTAAGCTTAGCAACGGTCTGATGTTTTCTGCACACCGTACACTCATCTGTTTTCTTAGGGATTACAACAAAGGATAACACCTCTATAATAGGATCCATCACTTACAATAGGGAATGGTCACAGCTTTAGTCCCCCTCCCTGCATCATGACCCCAGAAGAGGTCACAGATCATGTCTATACATTTTTCCCACACACATCAATGAATATCTCTTGAGTATCACTGTCTATGATCCATGTCCATGGTGCTGAAGGAAAGAGTGTCCCTATATGCCGGTAACAGCAGCTTTGGACGCATGGCTGCCCCCATATTATAGAATTGAAAGGAGCCCATATCCATCAAAAGTTGAGCATATCTTTTAATTTTTGGATAAAACCCCTTAACGACTTGGCCCATTTTAGTTTTTTCACTTCCATTTTTCAAAAATCTATAACTTTTTTTATTTTTCCACATAAAGAGCTCTGTGGTGGCTTGTTTCCTGCGTAACAAATTGCACTTCATAGTGATGGTATTGAATATTCCATGTACTGGGAAGCGGGAAAAAAATTCCAAATGCAGTGAAAATGGGGAAAAACCGCTTGTACCATTTTGTTGTGGGCTTGGATTTTACAGCTTTCACTGTGCGCCACAAATGACAGGTCTACCTTATTCTTTGGGTTGGTGCGATCACAGGGATAACAAATTTGTATAGGTTTTATAATGTTTTCATACATTTACAAAAATTTAAATCTCTAAAAGCACCAATAACTTTTTCATACTTTGGTGTACAGAGCTGTGGGTTGTGTCATTTTTTGAGACTTTTAACTTAGTTTTCATTGCTATCATTTTTAGGACTCTGCGACCGTTTGATCACTTTTTATAGATTTTTTTATGTTTTTCAAAATGGCAAAAAAGTGCCATTTTTGACTTTGGGCGCGATTTTCCGTTACGGGGTCAAACACAGTGAAAAAATGTTATTATATTTTGATAGATCGGGCATTTTCAGACACGGTGATATCTAATGTGTTGATGATTTTTACTGTTTGTAAATATTTATATCAGTTCTAGGGAAAGGGGGGTGATTTGAAATTTCTAGGTTTTTTTATTATAATTTTCTTTTAAACTTTTTTTTATTTTTACTTTTACTATTTTTCAGACTCCCTAGGGTACTTTAACCCTAGGTTGTCTGATCGATCCTATCATATACTGCCATACTAGAGTATGGCAGTATATGGGGGTTTTCCTCCTCATTCATTACAATATGCTGATAGCACATTGTAATGAATGGGTTAGAATGAGACAGCCATCCTTTTGAAGCCGCCGGTGATTGTGGGTGTTACCAGTAAGTCTTTGCCGCAAGCCCTCTCCATGCACCAAGACCCGGGTTGCGCCAGCTTGTTCTGTTCCGCTTTCTTGATATGTAAAGTGGAGCCTCCGGTCTTTTACCTCATCAGCCAGACATTTCCGTCCATTGTCCGTGAGCAATCATCCTGCCAGGAGCTTCATCTTATATTCATGAATTCATAAGGCCCTGGCAGGGCAACTGTTCATGGACAGATCAGGTGATCCTCCAGTTGTGGCCATTTCTGGCTGTTAAGGTAAAAGACAGGAGTCTTTACTTTACATATGAAAAATGCAGTGCAGAAATTTTAATTAATGTATATTGGTAAATTACCTAATATCCTGCCCCCCCAAACATACACATTACACAATAAGCGAGGAAAAGTGGCCAACCCCTTTAAAATCAGAATATAAACATTCAGTGTTAAAGGTGCAACTGGATCTCTGGAGTAAGCCACAGATGTTTAAGAGTCTACAGTTTAGTCCTTATTAGAGGTTTGGAGTTTTAACCTCTGCAGAGTCTCCAACCAGTTTGGATTGCACCAAAGTGTTGAGAGATTATGTCACCATGTAGCTGTCTGTCATTATTGTGTGCAGGAGACATCTGTATCCACAGTCATGGACACATCCAGCCCTGCTACATACACAGAGAGAGTTCTGTCACATGACCTCTGTGAGAAGGGAGCTGCAGTCAGAAAAACAAAATACGGATTCACAGGGCTTGTCAGCACAGGCAAAGGAAGCAGCTCCTGCATCAATGAGATAATATGAGGAGTAGCAAAGAAACTGCTGGATATAGGTAACAAATATAATAGGCTAAATTGTTTTACATCCCAAGAGCTAATGATTTGTGGGGGAAGGGGGGACTTTAGAGTTACTCTCTACAAGTCACGCGCGTGAAAAACGCACCATACAAGTCTATGGAGATGCATCAATTGCCATAGAAAAGATAGAGCTCAGTCCTGAGTCCTGAGTCCATGCGTGAAAAACGCATTGAAATTGCATCAAAAACGCGCGTGAAAAACTGAGACACTGAACAAACTCTGACTGAAAACTGATTGAACTCTGATGCAAAATGTGTGTTTTTCACTGACCATATCCTGATCGCAACCTGATCAAACTCTGACGTGATCTGCAACGCAAGTGTGGAAGGGGCCTTAGACTGGCAGGTTTCCAGCATTCGGATTTATAGTGCGGTGTATGTGCAGTGTTAAATGCCTTCTGATGTGACTGTCAGCTGTGTGTGCTCTATGTGAACAGACTGCACCAATCGCACAAATGTTTAACATCTGTTCAATTTCTGTCTTTTTTGCAATGTTTTTGCACAGGAAATTCTCAGATACCTCAAATATAAATTGAGCAAAAACTTCAAAATTGAGCAAGTTTGAGATAAATCTCCCCCCTGTAGTAGCAATGGACTCACATACTCCTATGTGGTGTAGTTTTGCGATTAAATTTGCGTTCGTGTTGGTGTATTTTTTCCGCCATTGCGTGACTTTAGTTTCGTTTTTTTTCTCGCTAAAAAAAACCCGCAAAAACTATATTTGCGCAAAAATTTGCAACAAGCCAAGAAGCTACATAGAACTAATGTTAAATCTCCCCCTATATGTCAATTTTGTATAATGAAAGTACAATCTTTTTGTCACTGAACAGGTGTCTAGAATCAATAGTAATGAAAGGTTATCTAGAATCAATGAAAAACAGGAAAAAAAGTTTGGGAAATAATAATATAAAGCATGTACCTATTCTATGCACAGGAGCTCTTCTGGTGCTCCCTCCACGGTGCTTGTGCTGGAACGGCAGGAGATCTATTGGCTAAGAATATATGATATTGTGCTATTAACATGATTTTTGTTGTTTTTGAAACACATTTCTAAGTCAATCGGCACGTTAGGCTAACGGGCCCTTTAAATATTGTAAAAATCCTTTCATTAAGTCTATCATTATCTAAGCGGAGATAGCAGACAAGTGTGAAAGCCGAGGTAGAACATTAGCTCGTTGTGAAAGGCGATGGCTGGCAGATCTGCGTCTGTAGTAAGGCCTTCGGCTTCCCTTGCCTTCTGCTGATGATTAGTGAGAGCTGCTGACATCATTCAGCTTCTAAATCGCTCCATTCAATCCCAGGATCCCGGTTTAGTTAAGCCTATTTTATAAATAGGTAATGGTCATTTACGTATAGGTTGTCTGCAACATTGGAACATAGAAAATCCAAGCAGCTGTCTTGCAAAAACTCTACTGTATGGCCACATAGAGGTAAAAAAAAAACAAGCCACAGAACTTCAACCACGCAATTGTGGAGCATATTCCTCTGGAGACCGGAAAAACAACGGGCAATAAAACTGTAATAAAGGGTAATAGTCAAAGCAATTACGGTAAATGAGATTTTTCGAAACTCACCTACAATTCTTCTGCAGGTTGAAGTAAGTAAGCCATTTCTGACGGTAGACCCATTGCATGGCATTACAGCAGGATAGGGATAGAGTACTTACCTGTCTTACTTATCTGTCTTCCTGTGGTGGGTGGTACCAAATACTAATGAAGTGTAAACATTTGACTTTGGAGAAAGTAATAAACATGCTTTCAATTTTTTTCTTTCTCTCATTATTCTGGTATTGGGCAAATATAAAAAACTTTGGTAATTCTAATAGATCTAAAATGGGAAAGGTTTATTCTGAATACAAGTCAGAGAGTGAGAAAATCATCATGTGTGTCATCATGTGTGTCTTTTTATATGTTGTATGCAAAGTCTTATCACACCAATGCATCCCATGGTCCCATCTGATTTGGTTTGGGTCATGTGTGGGGCCTGTTGTCTCTACCTGCTGATGTCTTCTGTAAGTTCTGGTCACTGGGACAGCAGAATTAGTACATTGGTAATTAGGTCACTAAATACTATAGTGTCAATCGTAACCTCAAGACATACCCCAACCCCGGTTTTCACTGATAGAGTCAGTAGCCAATTCACCCCGAAGGATGCCCCTTATTATATTATGCCATGATTTAAACAGAAATAAATGCAGTTATTGGTTTTTTTTTTGGCATGAATGTGTGAATAGGTCTTTATTTTGTTAGATGTAATTATTTCCTCTTTTTTAGGTGCATTCCTCTTCTGCTGGACGCCATTCTTTGTGGTCCACATCACCCGAGCTCTGTGCGAGTCTTGTTACATGCCTCCACCCCTCTTCAGCACCGTCACGTGGCTAGGATATGTCAACAGTGCCCTGAACCCGGTCATCTACACAATATTCAATACAGAGTTTAGGAACTATTTCCGTAAAGTGCTTCGAATGTGCTGCTGATCCATGGAGATGGAGGGGAAAGTGTCCTGCTACTGGAGGAATCGGATGCTCTGAACGATCGCATGCGGACTATATGCCTTGGTTCTTGTGTTGGGCCAAGGCA
Source organism: Engystomops pustulosus (assembly GCA_019512145.1). Classification (NCBI taxonomy): domain Eukaryota; kingdom Metazoa; phylum Chordata; class Amphibia; order Anura; family Leptodactylidae; genus Engystomops; species Engystomops pustulosus. The sequence goes on along the minus strand of CM033647.1, from coordinate 139,206,421 downwards.
GCGGACACGATAAATCTTAGGAGGCTCTAGCAGGGAATGGAGATCATCTCACTACTTCAGCTATTAAGGAAATTTTACATGTAGAGCAACTAAAATCAGTGAATGCAGCAGATAAACAACATAAAGGGGGTAGTCAAGCCATAAGAATCGACACATTCTGGAGGTTACAAAGAGTTGACCATGATGTCATCAATATGGAGATCTTTGATGGGTTTAACAATGCGCACATTCCAATTAGCTTTCCGTAAGTGGAAGTATGTACCAAGTTGCTTTCTCTACAGACACATCCCTTTCTGCTGTGCAGAACCAAGGAGACCCACTTAATCCATTCGATTTCCAAGGGAGGCCTGGACAATAGCTTTGCTTTGTGATGGACCATACCAATTCTTGAGGAATGTAAGGTTGTAAATAGAGATGAGCAGACCCAAACTTTAGGACAAGTGTGGTCCCCAGATGTCCACCTAGCTTAGCCTGCCCGTTTAGCTGCCTTGCAGCCCATCAAGCCACATGTCCTGGTTAGACGAAGCTCCAGAATGGAGGACAACGAACATAAAGTTGGAATCTGCTCATCTCTAGTTGTAAACCAATATTAACCTATAACACATGAGAAGAAAGATTTTATATAGATCAATAAAAGGATTGTTTGATAAGAAGAGTCTGTTTTCAGTGTGTTTCTTTATGAGGGCAAATAACAAAATTGTATTCTAGGGGCTTATGGTTACATTTTTATCTTTTGCGCCTGTCCGATCCTTAAAAGACATCTTTCACCAGATCACTAGTGATAAAGTGTCCTATTTAGACTGCTTGTATGGCCTTTTTATTAACAAAATATGAACTTTGAAAAAGTGCCGGAGGTGGCTAGGCTGACGGCGCCTGAGCCCCTCTCAGCTTCTCTGGACTTTAATGTAGGCCAACCCCCCACAATTCGGCTCTGACATCACCGGGTGGGAGCAGGAGGAGGCTTGTAGCGAGGGGGCATGCATAAATTAAAGCCCAGGGAAATTGAGAGGCGCTTGGGCGTCTAAAAAAAAAAAAATAACAGCCCCCCATCCCCTGGACTGAACGAGCAGTCTAATTAGGACACTCTGTCACCAGTAATCAGGTGATGGATGCAATTTAAAAAAATATAACGTCTTCTGTTCAAGGAGTTTTACAGGAAAAAAAGGATTAATGACCTATTAAGAACAATATCAGATTGATGGCCTATTAAGACCATTTACAAATTAATGGGGGTCCAAAAGCCAGGACCCCACAGAGCAGCTCCACCATCAGATCACTGGCTGAACAGAGTCACTGCAGCTTAGCCCCCATTTATAGAAATGGGTGCTGATTTGCAGAAGCCTGGTCTGACATCTAAACTTAAGTAGTCCGCTTCCGGAAAATTAAACATTTTTGATTATTTCTGCAGTGCAGACACCCAGCTTGTTCACAAAGTGGTAAGAAACTGTGTGCTCGACGCAGGATCACGTGTAGGGGGTCTTAGAGTGACCAAAAGAATTGTCCTCTGGAATATCTGGAGGTTTGAGAAGGGAAGGGGTTCTAGAAAACAGTATCAAGGGCCTTTCCTGTATTGACCTGTCAGCATCTCCGTTCTTTCCTAACATGAGGGAAAATACCTGGAAGAGGAGGTAAAGTGAGAAGTGACGGCCGTGATAATCAGTCCGGTGATGGTTTCATTTTCCTGCCTTCTATACATTAATAGTATTAATCAAACACAAGATAAATCACACGCTGCGGACGTGATGCAGTACAACAGTTTATTGACGTTCGGTATAAAACAACTGCTTTCTGCAATTTAATATTTTAGGAAATGTAATAATTTTTGACACACTCTCATAAATCATCCATACAAGCTGAAGGATTCACAAATGTATCCATATTGATGAGGTCAAGGAGTGTTGCAACATAAAATTGCCTTAGGGTCATATGATCCACATATGACGGTGACCCCCAATGCAAGTAAGAAGTTGGGGGATCTATACATATACACATATATATCAATCGTGTATACACTGCAATATCAAGACAATGTAAAAGGTCACAGGAAAGGTCGCTGCTGGAAGACCCCGAGATCATCCGTAGATGGGTGGTTCTGCAATGTAAGTGCTTATTTATCCTATAGTGGTGGATTACCTATTGTCCGATTAAAGGGGCTAATAAATATGGTCGCTTTCTTTGAACCACACATGTCCTCAGGCTGTTTGTTGTATTACAGCTCAGCCTCATTATCCTCCATGGGGTTTTTTTGTAAATATATAAAAACCCTCATCCCCAATGGGGCTGACACAAGAAATACTTGCCCCGCTACAGTACTTTCAGGTTTTGGTTCCTGTATTTCTGCATTTGAAAGAGGAAAGGGGGTTGTCATGGTTAGGCTAAGTGTTGGGGGAAGGGCAGCACTAGACCCGCTTCAGCCAATGAGTGGCCTTCTTGGACACAGGGCGTCACTTCCTGTGTCTTCTCCTAGTATGAGGCGGCCATGGATTGGATGAAATGGGTCCTGTGACTTCATGGAACTTCAGCCACGTGAAAGCGCAGAGTAGGTATGTGGGGCGTTTCCATATTGATGGAAAACCCCTTTAATAAAGCTGAAGTACAATATAGGACATTTATCCTCGTGGTTCCCTGAAACAGTAATCCTACCATACCAGGCTTTTCATATCTAGGTAGTAGAGGTGTAGGCGCTCTAACTTTCCTGCTCAAAATGCCCTCATTAGGTAAAAAGAAGATGAATCTTTGGCAGAATACCCCTTTAAAGTGGGTATTTAGTGAGTGAAGGGAATTAAAATGTCATCATCAGGTTCCAGGTCCACGGCGTTAGTTTTCATCTAACCACAAACCTAGTTGTACTCAATGGGAAGAAATGTAGATACAAAAGGCTTTTAATAGAAAGACCCAGCAAGTCTTTAGCTAAAAAAAGAGTCAAAATCTTCTTCCTGGAGGTGGGTAGAAGTCGTTCTAGTCCATGTTGCCTCCCATGAGGTCTTTGGCATACAACAACATTCATGCAGCCTGTACATTGAGTGTTTACATCAATCATTGACTTACATTATATTAAAATAAAGTAATAAACTCTTATACATCAAGTTAGATGTATATGCAGGACACAGAGACGTAGCCCAATATGACCTCAGACTAGACGACCGGTGGGATGAGTACACCAGCCGTTGCAATGGAGATGGTAATTTGTTACCATTAAGTTAAAGAGTCTATAAAATACTATATAAATTACACATCATAATATAAATAACCCAAACCAATACAATCAGGTTCTCCTATAGATCATCCTATAGGTTTCATCCCTCTTCTATTATTAAAAACAAGGGTCATGTACTGTACAGCATTCCCATTTCCCTGGGTTTGGGCAGGAAAAAGAAGACGAAAGCAGGATCAGACAGGCTCCTTCTCCGTGACGTGGACGTCCTCGGCGTGGACTGCTATGGTGGAAGCCTGGCCGCAGAGGTGCTGGTGGTCCTTCCAGTCCTGTCCAAGAGGAAATGAGTCACGTGAATGGAAATGGCAGGCACAAGGTCACCAGCCATGTCATGGCGGGAATACTACAGATCTATGGGTGGTAAATATGGCACTAGTGTATGCAGACATGAATAAGTGGCAACACAGAGGGTGTTAGAGATGTTTGCTAAGAATCCTGGGAAATAATAGAAATCCTGGGGAATAGAAACAATGTATACACATTCCCTGCTCTGGCTCCAGGTGACAATATCCCATCGGTCTCTGGTTCTTCCATACTGCCGACTAGGCCACAAGCGCTGGGAGTCACGGGACCTGCTTCTGTAAATAAGTGACCTTACGAGTGTCCTGGAAGCCACTGAGGCCACCGATTGGCTGAGCTCACGTGACTCCCCAGAGAAGCAGGCCCAACTAGCAGCGAAGAAGAATGGGACACCCTGGCAACACTGGACCAAGGAGCCAAAAGCAGAGGATAGACACTTTTTTAAAAAAAAATTATTTACTCCTGACACAGCCCCCAGGAAAACCCCTTTAAATGGTGACTTGAATGAATGACTTAATATAATCACCCAGCCTCATACGGAAAAGAAGTTTCAGAAGTATTGATGGAGAATACAGGTATCTGTAGTTCCGTGCAGGACATGGCCTTATCTTGATTGTTAAAGGGATTATACAAATCATGATTTTTTTTTTTTTATAAATGGCTGACAATGGTGTAAAATAACACAAGTAGTAATGCCCATCTTGCCAAACCCCTTGTTTCTATGGTGTGAATGTTTTCCTGATCCCCTGGGGGGACTGCGATTCCCTGTGGGGTAACTACTACGCTACCTACCTTAGGTAGACTATGAAATGCCTTTTCTAGAATTCCCTCTTTTATACAAAATCTTACCTGTGTACCTTTAAAAAAAAAATCTCCTCCAAAGTCATGTGACCAGAGAAGAGTCATATTTTGCCTGAGAGGAGTCAAGTTTAGATGCTACAGCTGGAGTATTCTAAAGGTTCTATAGTGCCTAGAAATGTGCTTTGTTGTCATATGCTTTTGGTTCTGTGATTTAAATATGGAACCAGAAAACATACAGGAACTGGATTTGTGTCTGCAGCTTCTATTTCCAACCAAGGCTATATCTCTGGTTCTGTAGCTCACAGAACCACAAGCCTGATGTTATCTGAAGGATGAGATTCTTATCTTCAATGTGACACAAAAATACTAGGTAGTATAGAACCAGAGATAGGGGTGACTGAAGTGACTAACCGCAGGTGAAATATGACTCTTCTCTGCTCATTGTCACATGACTTTGGTGCAGATTTTTAATAGGTAAATGGGCGAGATTTCACATAAAAGAGGGAATTCTAGAAAGTACTTTTCATACCCGACCTCTGGGGGCTGGTAGTTGAATGGGGTAAAATCTGGTAATAAGTGTCCCTTTAAATGTTGACATGACATCACTTACTTTAGCATATAACACTGCGGCAGTGGTCCTATCAAGTCAACAATTCATCCTTGGACCATTGTAGGGGTTGTAAGCAAAGTAAAGAACCTCCTTTTACTTATAATGAGCAGCACTTATTAGAAAAATCATGGGAATGGACAACCCCTTTAAGAATCAATAGCTTGCCTATGTGTTATCTGCTTTTTTATACAAAGGACTGTGTGACGGGGGCACAATGGCAGCTGGTTCTTGATTTGGGAGTACATCATTAGCACATTATGTACTACGTGAACGTGTCTGGTCGGGTAATAAGTCTCTTAGAGTCGCACTTGAGAAGTTTCCTACCTTCCGCTGGCAGAAGATGGAGCAGTAATTGACTTTGTGGCAGCCGGTGCATTCGTTAAGAGCTTCTCTACCGCAATTTACACAGGATTGCTGGGGACAGAGCAGAGCAGTGTTAGAGAGACAATGCCATCACGTCAGGACAGAACATTAGGCAGCATTGTGCGAGAACCACATAGACATTAATGGACTACAAGTGTCATTCAGGTCACGGAGTCCATGCATTACTACCCCCCTGGGAGATTCTACTACAGGAACAAGACTAGGACTTACACTGAACCACCCCCACAACCAATATAGAAAGCAAACAAACAAAACTACACACATGTACACGTTTACTCTTCATTTACATATTCTAAAACATTGAAAAAATGATATATGTTGAAACTTGTTCCAACATATATTTGTTGGAGCAAGTGACCAAGAAAAGTCAGATCAGGAAGGTGGCTGTTCCCGTTCTAGGCTCCACATAGTATAGACTACTGATATCTGATGGCCCTTTTATACTGATGTTATTATTTACAGATATTTATCCATGTGAAAATAAAACTACTCAAAAGAAATCCAGGAAGACGATAATTATCCCAGAAAGAGGAGACCAACACCTCTGCTTCCCAGATATAAAACGAGTCTGAAGAAACACAAATTGCTTATTCCAAAGAAAGCCGGAGCGTGAAGACGTTCAAGGACTGAAAGGGACGAACATCAGGGAGGAGGAGAGGGTGCGAAGGAGAGGAAATCAAACTCCTTAAAATAGTGAGAGGTAATGAGATGCAGAGCGAGAGAGGAGGGAGGTGCGACTCCGCGGTGACGTTACATTCATAGATCTGTCACACTTCCAATGCTTTGTGTTGCTCCAACATACATGAGAAATATAGGACACACAGACTCTAAAGATAGAACCTTGCATTAATATTCAGAAACGTGCCAAATTCATCGGGAACGGCACAATTATCTCACATATAGATCAGGCACATATGTCAGCGGAGAACCCAGGGGCACTGCTGAAAAATAGCATGTCACCCAGAAGATTTAAAGGGACGGCACAGAGAAATATCAGGGTGGAGTGCTGGACGTACCCGAAGCAAGATCTCGTGTTTGCCATCCATGTCCTCGGTTTGATGGAAGAGATGATTGGGGAACTGCAGGGAAATAAAACAAAGGGTAAATAAAATATTAAAGGGGTATATGGTCCATTCATAGTTGCCCCAGTTACCTTGCAAGGTGTTACGCCTTATGTTAATATACATAATACAAGGTTTACCATAAATTATACAGCTACTTGTTATTTCAGGACACTTTTTTTTTTTTTATGAAAAAGCTGCTCTATAGGTGAAAATGAGATTTTACACAATTTCTGATCCCTGTTTGCCTTGAATTTTGCAGTTTTTAGCATTTTTATATTCTAAGATCCATTTCTGTAATTCTCAGTTACGAATGAACTAATAGCTGGTATTATACCTCCCGCAGGTAACACTTGGACATGCTCCCTAACTCCCTTTTCCTCACTCAAAAGCAACATGGGGGACTTAATGCAGCAATGCTGAACAGTAAAACACATATAGAGGACATCCAGACACAATGGATGGAGACAGAGATAGCTTTTCCCATTGTGTATCTGCAGTGCAGGCTCCAATTTAGTAAATGGGAAGTAAACCTATGAACAAGCAATTTATATAGAAAACATTAAAAAATTAAAGAAACCATTGTTAGCTGCAGCAGTACATCCATGCTTGTATGTTTCTGCTTATAGCTACACTGCCTCCTTTCCCCTTCATTAACATATATGGGGAGCACGTAATGTGATCTCTCTGTGAGCCACCAACCATCTCATCTCCCATATACTAGATAACAAAAGTTCTTCTCTTCAAATAAACAGCAAAAAGTAGACAGAATTTTTATATTTTTTGATCAATCCAATACCTTTTACTGATCTTTATTAAAGGGGTAGTTTGTCCCTTTATACATTTATCATATGGTTGACCTATCCTCTGACAATGCTGTTGCTTCTTCTACTTGTGCACTGATCCAATAGCAAGAATTTGGCTACTACTGTCTACAATGTCCAACCGGACTTGGCTTTATTGATGGGTAGTGGTATTGTTACTGGACTCGAAGCCAACAAACTTCGTAATACTAAAGATCTAATACTGGCTAAATGAGGAAAGCTCAGGCGCTGAAAGACGACAGTGTATGGGAAACAATCTCTTCAACCACAAAGGATTTAGAGCAGGTTTCAGCCGCAATGGGACCTGTCTGTCCCATAAGAAGATTACGGATTTAATTACAGATCATCTCGCTGACCTGTGTCATAGTCATGGCGCCGGCCCGGCAGTAATGTCACAGTGAACATCGCGCTGGATAAGGTGCTACAACCTCTGACCCAGACAGACAATAATAATAATAATAAATATAGAATATTACGAGGCGGGAGAGGGAAAAGCTAAAATTTACAGCATGTGCCTTGTATGCGATTCTCTCTTTCTAATTAATATAATTTACTTTCATTTGGAGTTTAGTCCTGAAGATGATACCATCTTCACATTTTGGGAGGACCTTTTCTAACATGTCTAAAATAATGGAGTATATTATCTTGTAACATTGTGCCATTCCTCTTCCTAGATAATCATTAATTCTCCTTGTTAAAGGGATGTTCCCCATAGATAGGGGGTTAAGGGTGAATAAATGTATCTGATCATTATAAGGATCTTTCAGGTTTTGAAGTTCAATGACTTACCCCTTAGGACAGGTCAAAATCAGATGGATGGGGGGGGGGGGGGGGGGGTGTCTGAAACCCAGTGACCTCAAAATGTCTTAGTTTAGATGCGATTCCTTTTATGTAGCAGCAGGGGAGGGAGGGAATAATTTTATGGGGCGAGTAAGAAGAATACCCAGAATTCTCAGTAGCCCCTTAAAGGAAATCTACCACTGGTTTATAGCTGTATTAACCCTCGGTAGCTCCCAGCGGGGTGAATACAACTATAAGTTTAGCTTTGCTCCTGAAGTTTGGTTAAAAATTAAGTTTAATCTTTATGTAAATTAAGAGGAGGGGCTTGGGGGGGCGTCACCAGAGCCCCTCCGGTCTACAAGGCTCTGGCTATCTCTCCCTCCTCCCTGCACACTCTGTGTTCTTCCACCCAATCTCCTGGCAGTATGGGCTGCTTCTAGATGACAGCAGGCAGAGGGAGGGGGGAAGAGTACAGAGGGAGCAGCAAATAGGTGAGAGAAGTGCTCCAGGGGCAGCTGCCCAGCAGATTAGGGCGAGTACAGCTATAAACCAGTGGCAGATTTCTTTTAAGTTGACAGAAAAAAATCAACTGTGACTGGGGTTGTTGTTCACTTGAAAAAAAAACCCAAATATTGTCCTACCTCCTTCCTCTCCGCAGCAGCCACGGCCTCATTCTTGGCCTGCTCCACATAGGCTTTCAGCTGCTGCGCAGTACTGAGCAAAGAGTTCACCATCTCTTCCAGATACAGCCAAGGTCTCTGTTGTTCCGATACCTCCAAACCATTCACCACTCCGGATGAAGCCTCCTTAGTGGGAGTGCTGGGCGCTAGTGCCAAAGCTGGAAGTGAGGACAGCACTGCATGCAAAAGGGAAATGGCAAATTGTGAGCATCATGGTACCATCAACCCCAACAATCATTCCATCAAAGTTTCTTGTTGTAGACCTCTACTTCCTACTAATTCCAGGAATATGTTGTTATCAGATTTCAAGTACAGGCGGTCCCCTACTTAAGAACACTTGACTTACATACGACCCCTAGTTACAAACGGACCTCTGGATATTGGTAATTTATTGTATTTCAGTCCTAGGCTACAATAAACAGCTATAACAGTTATCACAGGTGTCTGTAATGAAGCTTTAGTGTTAATCCTGATTCTTATGACAACCCAACATTTTTAAAATCCAATTGTCACAGAGACCAAAAAAGTTCTGGCTGGGATTACAATGATAAAATATACAGTTCCAACTTACATACAAACTCAACTTAAGAACAAAGCTACAGACCCCATCTTGTATGTAACCCGGGGACTGCCTGTATAGAAAAGCTGAAGCTGTGTCCCCCAGGCTGCACCCTCACATTATCCTTCACAACCCCTATTAGTGGTCACCTGTGATCATAGCTGTAATACACAGCAGGGACTACTGGACTGAGCCAGGGCTGCTGTGAGTACAGGACTTCATACTGGACTGAGCCAGGGCTGCTGTGAGTACAGGACTTCATACTGGACTGAGCCAGGGCTGCTGTGAGTACAGGACTTCATACTGGACTGAGCCAGGGCTGCTGTGAGTACAGGACTTCATACTGGACTGAGCCAGGGCTGCTGTGAGTACATGACTTCATACTGGACTGAGCCAGGGCTGCTGTGAGTACAGGACTTCATACTGGACTGAGCCAGGGCTGCTGTGAGTACAGGACTTCATACTGGACTGAGCCAGGGCGCTGCTGTGAGTACAGGACTTCATACTGGACTGAGCCAGGGCTGCTGTGAGTACAGGACTTCATACTGGACTGAGCCAGGGCTGCTGTGAGTACAGGACTTCATACTGGACTGAGCCAGGGCTGCTGTGAGTACAGGACTTCATACTGGACTGAGCCAGGGCTGCTGTGAGTACAGGACTTCATACTCTGGACTGAGCCAGGGCTGCTGTAGTACAGGACTTCATACTGGACTGAGCCAGGGCTGCTGTGAGTACAGGACTTCATACTGACTGAGCCGGGCTGCTGTGAGTACAGGACTTCATACTGAGTGCACTGAGCCAGGGCTGCTGTGAGTACAGGACTTCATACTGGACTGAGCCAGGGCTGCTGTGAGTACAGGACTTCATACTGGACTGAACCAAGGCTGCTTTGAGTACAGGACTTCCATGGACAGATAAAAAGACCACTTGACATTCTCGGTTTAGGTCAGATATTAAAGGGGCGAGCAGTAAAAGAAAGTAGGAGCAAAAAATTATTGAACAATGAAAACCCAAAGGACAAAAGCAGCCTGTAATAGAAGGTGGGAGATGCATAGGTATTATCTTGTATAATTTGTTGCTCACCTTTTGTTCCAAAACACTCCAGCAATCCCTTTCTGGAATTATTTTAGTCATTTTCTTCTGCATTTGAGACCAGCAGGGAGAGAGTAAAGGAACAGTCACCTATAACTTACTCAATAAACCCTAAAAAGTACCTTGTATAAGTCTACAATGGTGTCTAAAATGGTTTTCTGTGAGTCCATGGCTTTCTTCTAGATTTCCAGTCAAGATCCAGCCTGCGTGAGGAGGGGGAGGAGCTTGCCTGGATCCAAAAGCTCTCCCGTCTCCTTGACTGGAAATTTAGAAGAAAACCAAAATAATAAAAGTCTATTTTGGACAAATGCAGCAACGCAGACGACCCGCAAAAAAAAAACCCCATTTAAACGTCATTACATACTTGTACTACTTAGGGTTTATTGAGTAGTTTACTGGTGACAGGTTCCCTTTAACCATTTCACTACTGCCATAAATGTCCTATTTGCACATGCAAATAGCACTTGTATAGACGTCATGACAGTGTCTTACATCAAGAGGTTATACCTCCTGAACAGTGGCACCTAGAAACACAGTTCTTGTGTCATTTTAAATATTGTGCTTTTTATCTGCCACAGAACCGATAGATATCCACTGTTAAAGTTGCATTCAGAAACATGATTTTTATATACAGATCTCACTCCAGACTTTAAACGGATATTCCCAAGAAGACAAGATTCTTAAATATACTCAGGATAACAAAATAACACATTCTCTAATTCACTGTTATTAACAAAAATACAGCATTTCACAGATATAATTCCAATCTGTCTCTATCAGTCCTGGTGTTTTGGTTGCCCCGGAATCCGACCAAATGATCGGGCAGAGCAGTTTTTTCCTATGATAAGCTTCTCCAGTCTGCACATAAGCTTCTCCAGTCTGCACACTGCAGTGCTCCTCTGCCCCTCCCCCCTGCATTACAAGACCAGCTCGGACACAGGCACTTCCTGTTGGCAAGCAGCAGCATAAGTAGATTTACTCTAAAAACTACAGATAAGATCTTTATAGCAGTGGAAGGAGGTATAGCAGAGCTGACTGTGTGTGTTATAGCTTAAATGAGATGTAGAGTGTGTCATTGTGTTTTATATCGATTTCATGTCTCTCGTCATCTCTGATCTGTCTCATCTCTCTATGTGTCAGATAGCGTGTTAGATTAGATTGTGCTTATATTATCAAAGTTCAGGGTTTATCTACACTTTTATTTAGCTTCAGGATATTCAATAGTATCTGACACATAGAAAAAGAGAGATGATGAGATCCACAAGATGGATAGAAACACAATAAAAACGCTCAGCTCTGCAAATTCACCTAATTAATTAAAAAAAACACACAGTCAGCTCTGCAACGAAGACCCTATCTGTCTGTAGCCAGTAGATTAAGTATCTAAATGATGCTGCTTGCTGGCAGGAAGTGCCTGTGTCAGAGCCGGTCTTCTAATGTCGGGTGGGGTGTGGGTAGGGCAGGAGGTAGAGAGCACTGCAGTGTGCAGACAAGAGAAGCTATTCATGAGAAGAATCCAACCATAGTCAAAAGATTTATGGTCGTATCCACCACTGGGACCCGAACCAATCAGCATGTTATCCTCTAATCTGTGGAGAGGGGATATCCACATATTGTGACTGCACAACCCCCTTAAATAAGGGGTAAGTAAATATTTACTGACAGCCACCCAATAAGAATGACGTTTTCTAGTTTTTGTGTATGAGAGCAGTTGAGGAAATGGAGAGAAAAACTTTTTATAGTTGTGTCTTGCTGATGTATTTGATGCCAATTTGCACCTGTGGGTTGTACAGCTTCAAGCACAGAGTATATATACAGTATATATATTTAGCACAGTGATGTTTCCCATACGAAGTTATGTGCTGCCACAGGCTTGTCATGTACAGAAAGCAGACAGTACGCAACGAGAGACACTCAGGAGCAAAATTTGATGGCTGCTATTTTTCCCTTACCGATAGGAGGTCTAGGCCATTGTGGCGGCATCTGTGATTTTAAGATGTCACATCCTTGCCCGATTTTCACGGCAGATACTAAGCTTTCATCTAGTCACCACTGAGCCAGTGCATGAATCACTCAGCAAGTGCCCCTATCTCAGCTCTGTATTAAACCCAACCTTCATAAGTGCTGTTCAAAAATTTTTTGTATGAACCACCTTAGGTCTGTTCTGCACCGAGGAATAATAATGAAGACACCATGTCCTAGTTCTTTTATACCTCCCAATATTTACACTTTTAAAATCAGATTTGACACAAAAGACAGTGGCTAACATTTATCCCAGCAAAGGAGGCTAGACAAGGGAAAGCGACACAGTAGCAGGTACAAAATCATCAGACTACACACACACACTAAGCCTGATCATTAGATTGCCATACATGTAGTCACTAACACCTAAGAAAACATTTGCAAATATTTATAGTGAAAATATATGATACTCTGTAACACATTTTATTGGTAAAATGCTCTTTTTCGAGTTTTCTTGGTTCTGCTCTAATTGTACACTATGTACAATATGTTCTGCTCTTCCTGCTATACAACATACTGCCTGCAGATAATACACTATGTAGAATCCACTCAGCTCCTTCTGCTCTATAATATGCTGCCTGCTGATAGGGCACTATGTACAATCTGCTCAGCCCTTGCTGTTATACAACATACTGCCTGCAGATAGAATACCATTTACAATCTGTTTAGCTCCTCCTGCTCTATAATATACTGCCTAGACATCTGCCCAATAGATGGACAGAAATTAATGTGCCCCTCACCTGCTGCTCCGGTGTACACATCTCCCTGTGTAGGACTATCTGTGAGAATGGTAGTCCCCTCAGCAGTGGTCTCTCTCTCAAAACTCAGCGAATCTGTGGCTGTGATCTGTCCGGAGGATGACACGGTGACTGCAAGAAAGAACAGACAAACCCTGTAATAAGAAGGCATTGAACTGTGTGTGGATATAGGGTGTGGGTGTGCAAAGAATAGGACAATATCAATAATCCAAAGTAATAGGATATTCATGATATCTGGAAAATCTGGGTTTCATCCTATAAGAGCAGTACCAGCAGCCACATAACATTTCACCTAGATTTTGACATACATTCTGGTTTAAATGATATATTATATCTGCTATACTTTATTTATTACATCCATATATAATTAGTATATCTATACTGAAGAAGCCACATGTCTCATCCAAACAATGTAGCCTCATCTAACTGCGGATCTGTTGGACGTCAGACACTCCCTATCTGTTTTTAATCACCTGTGTGTGGCCATGACATTTGATGGACTATCCCTTTAATCAAGATAAATAGTATGCACATATATACATAATGGGGCATATTTACTTACCCAGTCCCGTCGCGATCCCGCGGTGCGTTGTCCGACGAGGATTCGGGTCTGCCGGGATTCACCAAGATCGTGCGCCCGAGTTCCTGTATGTGTCGCTGCTGTGTCGAGTTCCAGAGTTCACCTTCTTCTTCCTGGTGCATGTGAGTGCTTGATCTTGCGACACAATTAGTTTTTTAAATTCCGTGGTTTTTCTGAATCCATCGGGTTGTCCGACGGCCACACCCCCCGATTTCTGTTGCGTGCAAGCCGACACTGATGCGCCCCAATCCAATCGCGTGCGCCAAAACCCCGGGGAAATTCGGCACAAAATGGAAATATTCGGGAAACGCGACGGAGAAGTGCGGCGTTTGGACCCTTAGTAAATGAGCACCAATATATCTACTAAAAAGTACAATCTTCCCCATGGTTGATCATGAGGGCTGGTATTCATTTTAAAGGGAATCTGTCACCAGGAGGGTGTTTTTAGTCTCCCCTATGTCCCCATAGCCAATGCTTAACACATTCCTAAACAGTTTTTAAAAATAATCAGGGTTTTTGAGACACACACACCCTGGGGAAACCTCTCCATCCTCAGCCCAATAAAAAAAAATAAAATACACCAATCTCCATCATCCCTCCTACCCCCTAGGGTATTCCCTACCCTCTAGGGCACAACAACTTACATCCCCTAGATGCAAGTAAACGTTAATATAACTTTCCTTTATCTCAAAAACTCTGATTAATTTTAAAAACAGTTTAGGAATATGCTAAGCATTGGCTATGGGGGAGATAAAAAACAGGCCCCTGGTGACAGGTTCCCTTCAATGACTTTTGCCACTTTCCAGACTACTGCTGGTGTGTCCCTTTTCAAATTAAATTTTTCTGGATTTTAATAGAAAGATGTATAGCAGCGACTGTCACACAGATCCCAGAGGAGTAGAAAAGCCCTGCAGTGAGACAGAGGGAGCCATAACGTATAGTATTCCAGGAGAATACAAAACTACACTGCAATGAAGAAAAAGATTAGCCTCTACTAGCAATTTTACATTAGGATGACGCTCCCCTCCCGCACCCATAATCCAATCCTCTCTTGTTCTCACACGTAGTTTCTGCTGTGGCGGGAAGAAGACTGATGTTTTTAGTTTCGTCCTTTTTGACCGAGATGGACGACAACTCTCCTTCCTTTTTCCGGCGCTTGTAAGGAATGAAGAGACGGACAGGGCCACTCTGTTGGTATAATAGTTATACAAAAAATGTTATTTTAGGATTTACTGTAAAAGCTTTGTTCTTTTTAAAGTCTAAATTCTGAGCCGTTTAATTCCTTTACATGCTGTAAGTTTACGGAGCTCAGAGCTCGACATGACCTCCAAAGACCAGAAGTTAAATTTGTTCAAATTGCTTGTTCATAGCCACCACTAGAGGGAGCTTAATGAAAATCTACTGCTAAATGTAAAGGGGCTGTCCAGGCTTTAAAAAAAACCACTGTACATCTGGCCTAGGGGGCTGTATCAGGCAAATGGAAGTAGTTAGACAGGAGCACTTGCCTCTGTAAAAAAGACAGGTGCACTGCACTGATGGGTGGCAGCATCGGACAATGAGGGAGGTGGGGTAGGGGTTTTTGTTTTACACCCCCCTCTGTCCCTAGCCAGATATATAGTTTTTTTTAAAGCCTGGACAAACCCCTTTAACCTCTGCAGAGCATCGCCAGTGACCTACATGCAGTCATATCTGCAGCCAAAGGGGACAGATGGCGTGGTAGAAGTGCTACTGGGGTACGATGCCAGAGCCCAAAGGGGCACTTCAGCCTCAATTACACTTATATAACAGATAACCAGAAATTAGCGCACTCAAATTTTAAGTTGAGATCCAGGGTTCAGGTGCACCCCACAAGACCCGGACACAGTGCCGGTTTGGTGGTCGTGCAGCCAATATGGCAAAACGACACCTACTAGCCATTGCTGTTATTGGCCGCCATGACCATCTTGTAATATGTCCAGGTTGCGCAGGACCCACTCGTACCTCGGCCCAAACTAAAAAAAAGAAATCCCACTAATCTCTACCGCTTACCAATTTAAATAAAATGAAAGTATGGCTGCATTTAGTTTTTTAACCTCTTCCCAGCACGGATGGTGCATGCACCGTGTTCTTCCATCAATCCTGGAGGAAAAGGGGCTATGCCGTACAGCTGAGGTCTAAGCCTCAACAACTGCACTATTACCACATGAAGCTTCAGACATGTCAAAAGTTTTAGGAATTAGCAGCTCTGCTTTTAGCAGGATTAAAATCAAAATCATCGATTCCAGCAGCGAGTATGAGCGCCTGCTTCCCTGTGTCCATGGTGACTAGAAGGTCGTGCCGGCTTATCCCACCATCGCTTTATGCCAAAGATATTTTGAGTGTCAGCAGGTGACAGCAAAAAAAACCCCCCCATAAAATTAAAACTGCCAGAGGACATTGTGGATAGAGTTCTCCTTCACACACTTGCATCCTTAATTATGTGTGGGAGATGACAAGCCGAGGTGCCAGCATCAGCAATCCCTACAGAAGCCTCAGAGATGTGACATTGCTCCGCAAAGGTAAGGAAATAAAACTTGACAAATCAGCAAAACACTATCCCACGAGAGAACCGAAAAGTTCAGACACTTCACATCTTTTTAACTGTGAAAATAACACGTTGTGATTATCCTGGGTTATTCTACAGCGGAGACAAACCTTCTTAAAGGGGTATTCAGGTCCGAGATGCTCATGGCATATACACAAGTTTGAAGAACGGGGGTCTGATGGATATGGAAAACTTCCATTGGAAAACTTATTTGATTGATACTTTAAAAACGTAGGTGCAATTTTGGAAATTGTTAAAAGGGAACCTGTCAGCAGTTTTGACCATACAAACTTGCAGACAGGCAGTGTCTGATCAGCAAGCTAGTCCCTTTCCTAAACTTGCTCAGACATTCCCTTTAAACGGAATTTCTGAGCAGGTTTGGCCAAAAAGAGTATGGTAGCAACCCTGTGTAATCATACCTTTGCTGTTAGTTGCTGAAGGACTGTGAAAAACATGCATTTGTATTCCTGAATTGTAGCTGGATTCAGTCCTTCTGCATAAACTACAGCAGTTATTTAGGGGGGAGAAGCTGTACTGTTTTGACACACCAGTGCACATCAGTGATCCAAGTTCAGCTACAATCCTGGAATATAAACACATTTTCACTTTGTCCTGCTGCTACACACACACACAAAGGTTACATTGATCACCAGGGCTGCTACCTAAATCGCGTCACTCCCAGAAAACCCCTTTAATTCTCCATTTGCTCATTGTATGTTGCTGCCCTATAGACTAAAACACCCAAATATAAGGACATGTTAACTCGTTCTCAATAAAAATTAATAAATATTTTCTAAATGGTTAACCCTTACCAGACTGAGGTCATCACAGCAGGCCGCACAGGTACAGGAGGCAGCATGAGGGGTCAGCAGTCCATCCTGGAGATACAAGAGGCCACGTGATTTAGACTACTTTACAGCAAAATAAAGCCCATTTGTACAAAATCCTCTAGAATACATACAATGCGAGGCAATGCAGAGCAGGCATATCCAACAGTGAATGTTATATA
This sequence comes from Engystomops pustulosus, assembly GCA_019512145.1. NCBI lineage: Eukaryota > Metazoa > Chordata > Amphibia > Anura > Leptodactylidae > Engystomops > Engystomops pustulosus. Next base: position 139,189,184 of record CM033647.1, on the reverse strand, counting down.
TATATATAATTTTAAAATGGAGTCTATCAGGCCCAGAATGTTTCCAAAACCAACACCGGTGCCATGCGGAGCCTAGAATAGGAGCAGAACTAAACCTTATGGTCTAAACTGAACTAAGGCAGAGCTAATCCCCCTGTAATTGGATCTGCCAATCATCATGTAAGTGCACTGGAGGCGGACCCAATTTGCCTAAACACGGCTGCAGATGCCCTTCCTCTCTTTTGGAATCGTACCCAACACCACCACACAACTATTAAAAGGTCTCTGAACGGCACCATTGTCTTACAGTCTCTCTTATCATAAGGACAGAGACACACAACCATGGTTTCTGCAGTCCATAAATCCAGCAACCTGCAGTGGATGAATTTCATGGGCCAAACACAGCGAAGAACGAGACTCCATGCATTAAATTTTACTTTGATGTTGACAAGTCCAGGAGAATGTGGATAACTCTGATTATGTGGCAGACAGAAAAACAATCCTGGTGCCATTAAAGGGGATATTTTCGTCTTTAAAAGGACACCAAAACTTTATTTCCAGGTGTCGTGGTACAGAGGTTATGGATGTTTGTAACCTCCCCTACAGCCTGTCAGCTGAAGGAAGAATGGCAGAGGAGGAAGGGGAGGGAGCTGCAGGGAAGAGGGAGCTGACAGTTTACAGAAGTACAGGAACCCGCTGCTTCTATAGATGAATTTAGGGAAGGGCAACATATTTTGGTACAGGTTTATCCAATTTTGGTTCTTATTAGTAAAATTTAATTCAGAAAAAAAACACACATTTCATTTGTCTATAAACAGAAATAGAACATTTAAAGAAGAACTGCAAAAATTGAACTGAACATTCAGGCTTGAGCTCCAGAGCTGCTCTTCCTTCTATAAAGAAACAGAAACCAAGTGGTTGTGTCTGGTGTGGACCTGGTGTAGAACTGCCAAGCTGGTGCAGTTCTACCATTTAATAACTTGGGAGAGTTGGGTTAAAGAGTCTGATTGTTTTACCTGTATGAGACACTGCAGGGGTCTTCCTGCAAAGCGGATACTTCTCTTCCAGTCTTTGCTGCTGGCTCGGCCTGCAATAGCTTCAAACTCAGTAGGAGTGTACCACCCTTCTGAATGCTTCACACAGCGTCCTCTGCCCCCTATTGGATTATACAGGCTACATCAGCATCATTCTAGGTATCACAGGTCTATACACAATTATGTCTCTAGAGGATTGGGAAGTATGAGTTCCCCTTATGGAGACTTTGCCAATTAAGGCTGCCTTTCAGGTGTGTGGAGACTTACAGCCATTGATGCTCCACTAGGGGACTCTTCCTAGACCACCTTGTAAAGCAGCCCCTTAACATCAAGCATGACTTTCAAAAAGCCTAATAACATGATGTGAGATTAAAGTCCAACTAGTATATCTATTCCAGAAAGAACAGACTCCCAACTGTAGAGAGCGCTGTTTCAAAATAGTTGTGTCTCTTCAGTACAGTGTAGGGAACTGGTTTAGCTGAGCCATAGGCTTTGATTAGGGTCGTTGAGTGCTCTCCTTAATGAGACTTATTAAAGGAAATCTACCATTTGATTTCATGCATAATGAACCAAACAAACATTGAGAAGGCTGTAGCTACACTGATGCATAAACATATCTTGTTTAATCCCTGAGTTGAGTGGTGTTGCTGAAAAAAACAATTATGACATTCAGGACCTTGAGAAAGCTGGATTGCATTCAGCCTGCCATCCATAAACACATTAGACGAGCTGTCTCCTCCATTCCAGACAGGTCTAATCAACCTGAGCTGGATGACTCATACACAGCAGCTGGGGGATGGTGCAGCGATTGATTACTTCTGCCTGTCAGTGATTACATCATTCTCCTTAGCAGTGCAAGAGGAGAAGTGCTGGGCAAGGCAAAGGAGCAACAGAGACTCATTATACTGAATTTTTATAGAAAAAACGCTCAGCTCAAGGATTAACAAAAGATATGAATCTGCATCAGTGTAGCTACAGCATTCTCAAGGTATGTTTGGTTCATAATGCATGAAATCAGCCGCCTTGTAGGCATGTGGAGATTTATATAGAATGTCATGGACATTATAGGTCAACATCTGCAAAGAGTTTGTATGTTCTCTCTGTGTTTGTGTGGGTTTCTTCCAGATCCTCCGGTTTCCTCCCACTATCCAAAACATACTGGTAGGTTGATTAGATTGTGAGCCCCATTGGTGACAGGGACCAATTTGGCAAGCTCTGTGCAGCGCTGTGCGCTATATAAAGAATTATTATTGTAATTAGAAGAGCAACATGCTGACCTTCTAATATACAGCTCCCCCTTCCGATCACCCAGGAGAATAGCACAGGTACCTGATCCTAGACGGTTCTTGTACAGTATGCCACTGATATTACGACACCTCACAGGTAATTCATTATCATACGCTGATGGATCCCAGTTGTATTTAGTGCCATCTTTCTCAGGACCTGGTGATGGTGAAGCAGATGATCTATCTGATCCTACAGAAAAAAAAACACAATTCTTAGTAAAAAATAGAGAACAAAGTAACCAACAAAGTGAAAGCTGGGATTTTTAAATCCTTTTCGGACAGTGGTCACTTGAAGAGTTAAATGAGGATTTAGGGCCACAAACACACAACTCACCTGTCATCCAGGACAGTGTGAGGATCACAATGATGTCCTTCTATATTCTGAATATTACAAGAGTAAAGGGCTTTAAATGTGGTAGACAAATGACCTGAGTAGTCAGGGGGACGGAGAAGGGTCAAAATAGTATTTCGCCTCCAGACTTTAAGGTAAATCTACCATTTGATTTCATACATTATGCACCAAACATACCTTGAGAATGCTGTAGCTACACTGATGCAGAAATACATCTTGTTTAATCCCTGAGGTGAATAGTTCAGCTGAAAAAACAATTATAACATTGAGGACCTTGGGAAAGCTGGATTGCATTCAGCCTGCCATCCATAAATACATTACACAAAGATTCCTGAACTGTCCAGACAGGACTAATCAACCTGACCTGGATACACAGCAGCTGGGGGATGGTGCAGCGATTGATTGCCTGTCAGGCACAACACAGTGATTACATCATTCTCTGGAGCAGTGCATAATTAAGGTAAGAGGAGAAGTGCTGGAGCCACAGGAGCAACAGAGCCTCATTATCATAATTTTTTTTTTCCAGCAAATCCACTCAGCTCAGGGATTAAACAAGATATGTTTCTGCATCAGTGTAGCTACAGCATTGTCAAGGTATTTTTGGTTCATAATGCATGAAATCAAATGGTAGGTGGTAGATGCTAAAGGCAGCCTATGATGATGTACTAGCCTGGTGGGATATAATTAAAGCCAGGAGGGGGAATCCTGTAACTTCTACATCCCACTGATTCGTTAGGTCATTTAATTGCAGTGGTCAAAGTTAATTTTGCAAGTAATGTTGAATTTCGCAGATTGTGGTCATGAAAAGTTCTCTTTCAGTCCACGTGTCAAATTTGCCATGGATTTGCCCTCTCTAGCTCTACTTCCTCAGTTGTTCATGAAAAACTTAGGAACTACACGTTACTTTTGTTGGAAGTCAGGAATACACTCCATATATCAACACCTCATGCGCCAGATCGAAATACCCAATAACTGTGGCAAGTCAATACCGCAACTGAACATCAGAGCTGTGAGCAACTATATTATAGTACTAGAGCGCCCCCTGGTGGAAATAAAACACAAATGTAAAAGTATAAGCAATATCTAACTTATTAAAGAAAATCTACCATTTGTTTTTATGCATTGTGAAACAAACATACCTTGTGAATGCTCTAGCTACACTGTTGCAGAAATATATCTTGTTTATTCCCTGAACTCAAAAAATAATTATAAAATTCAGGACCTTGGCAAAGCTGGATGCAGACTGGTAAACACATTACACAGACCTTCCTGAATCGTCCAAACAAGACTAATCAACCTGAGCTGGATGACTCATACACAGCAGCTGCAGCGATTGATTACTTCTGCTTGTCAGACCCAACATAGTGATTACATTACTCTCTGGAGCAGTGCATAGTTAAGGTAAGAGGAGAAACGCTGGAGCCAGGCACAAAAGCGACAGTCTCATAAACATAATTTTAGAATAGTTTTTTAAGCAAAACCACTCAGTTCAGGGATTAAACAAGATATGTTTCTACATCAGTGTCACTAAAGCATTCTCAAGGTTTGGTTCACAATACAGAAAAACAAATGCAGCAGTACTCTATACACAAACTATTTTCCATGTTTGTGATAGGATAAAATTCGGTGCAACTTGCAAGCCACTAGTAAGGGAGAATGATTTTAAAACGACTGCTGTGTGAAAATTTTTGGACTATAACTGGAATATTAAAGTAAGCAGCTGCTAGCGCTACCTAGTTTTATCAGAACCCTCTAGCAGACACTGTAGCGCTGTACCTTCAGAACGCCGGACCGAGCTCAAATTGATCGGGCGTATTCATGAGGGGGCAGGACTAGGAGGTGATGACTGCTGCATGAAGCCTGGCAGCCACCGCCGGCCTATGGAGTGGGAGGGGCGGTCGGTGGGAAGAAGTAGCGCCTCGGACCGCCCCCTTTATGAATACGCCGGACCGCTATGATGGCGGTCCAGCATTCTGAAGGTACTATGCGGCAGTGTCTGCTAGCTTTATAGGAGGGTTCTGATAAAGCTAGCAGTTTATCACTGCTAAAAATGGGGTAGCGCTACTTTAGTAAGCAGCTCCTAGTCCTTTTTTTTTGGGTGACAGGTCCTCTTTAACTTATAATTTCTCAAAAAAAATGTTTGCCTTATTTCTGAATTCTTTTTTTTTTTTTTTAACTGTCCTGTCGAGCCTTTAAGGGAGTGCGCCTTTCTGTGTGCAGCCCTCCTAAACAGACAGGGTTAATGTACGTCCAGCCAGGGGTCCCCATATCACAGATAAGACATGAGGCGTTTGATATGAGGCCAGACGATTATTTCTGAATTCTGAACTAGTGGTCTGGTTTTTGATGACAACTGGTGAATTTAGAAGATTATTATTATGTATAGAATGTTATTCCTTCAGCTTCACGAGGAGAACATCATTCCCCTCACCTGGTGTCATGGCGGCTGCCGGCACTTTAATATTCTGGGTGTCCATGATGCTGCCATCGGTGTGCACCACTATCAGCGTGGCTTTCTCTGTGCTCAGACTATCTCCGATCTGAAGAGAAGCCCTCTCCGCCTGCAATACAGGGAAAGATAATAGTCATACAGCCAGAAGGTCAATGTTCATCTAAAGTAACATCAGACTGAAGATACAAGTCGTCATTGGTGACATCCATGAAAGGGCACACTATATTAACCCTGTGGATACTGCGTAGTGTCTGTGACACTAAATCGGAGCATCTTTTTGTGACCAAGGTCACAGCTCGACCCAAAGTCCTCTCTGATAAGCCACGTGTGACTGTGTTTTAGTGATGAGAAATCCAGCTCTTCTGGTTCCTCAACGGCTCCCTATTAAATATATAATAGGGAGCCGCAGGCCAGTCAGTCACACCACTCCACTTTTAAATGGATTTTATCGGGTTAAAGGGGGCGTGGTGAGCCGTTTAGGGCGGGGTTTAGTGAGCCATCAGTTCACTGAGGTGAGCCGACTGAAGTCGTTCATGCTCTTTGTGCCGGCTCGTTCGCAAACGACCCATCACTACTGTGTTTTATCAATGTGAATAATTCTATAGCACCTCTCCTAATAAGGCCTCATGCACACAAGGAGTGTTTCGACTGGGTGGGGATGGGACACTACTCACCCCCCCCCCCCCATCTCAATACCGGTCGCGGTGCAATACTTGACCGTGTGCAATGGACCGCTATGACGGACGTGAGGTATCTGACCCTTTTGTTGCCACCTCAAGGCCTTTGTTTACAGTGGGGTGTGTGAGGCCTAACTCTGAGTTGTTCCCTTTGTGAATTATTTCTCCTGAATTGACAACTGGGTGTGTCCATACACAGATTGAAAACAGTCACAAATGACTGGATGTTGTCCAACTATGTACAGACAACCCCTACTGGTCACTCCATATTGTCAATTTATTCAGAAATGTCTGCAAAAAGTGTGACAGAAAAACAACACAGATTAGAAGAATTGGAGAGGTGACAATTCTACATTACACGGCACCACTGGTTTACAAACTTATAACAACTATTTAGGATTTCTATATTTACATTTATTTATAGGTTAAAGGGGTTGTCCTGAGATTGAAAAACATGACTGTTTTCTGCCAAATCAGCACTTCTCCTGACCATAGGTAGTGTGGGGTATTGAAACTCAGCCCCATTCATTTCTATACAGCTAAGCTGTAATACCAGTACGAGCCGTGTCTGGTCCTGAAAAAAAGCATCCATGTTTTCCTACCCATGGACAACCCCTTTAAAGAGGTTTTATGTTACACTGAAAAACCCCTGTCTGGTCAGAACGGGATGGCTGACATCTCTGTAATGTCTTTTATTTTTATATGTCCCCCGTGATCTGTAAAACGCTGCAGAATATCAAGGCTCCATAGAAAGATCTATTATTACAGTATTTTTATTATAAATGACTCACAAGTACATGATCGGATAGGGAGGCCGTACTGGCCACAGAAGTGGTAAAGACATTCTCCCCAGGAGCGCCAACGCTGGACACTGTGACTTCTGTAAGGTAAAAAAGGCAATGAAAGTCAATTTGATTAAGAAAAGGAAAAAAAAGGACACCGAGGTTATCTACATGACATTTAAAGGGGTTTTCCAAAAATTCAGGTTAACCCCATTGGAGTTGGGGCATTGTACTCTGATGGCTTCCGATTTCTGTCATGCGGCGATTGTCTGTTCCCTGGAACTCCCAGCCAAATTACAAGTGTCAGTGGTCACAGGACCCAATGGCCTTACCAAGAACAAGAGACATAACAGGGGCCCGCTGAAGCGACGATTGGTGGCCCCAGGTCCGAGATCCCTGACAATACGGGTTGAGCTTGCAGGCAGGGAAACTGCCTCAACGCTGTAACCAGCAGACAGAGCAAAGATTTATCATACGGCTTGTCGCATAATTGCACAGGGTGTCCACACATGATTTTGGACCACTCCACAACCCGGCCAGGGGAATTGGTTACTATTCACTAAAGTCAAGCTCTCTCTTCCTCAGAAAGCCCCCTTCACTGTAAATGATGGTCCTTCATGCAGAGGCATCACTAACCAGATCTCCTGAAATCCAATAAGAGAGGAAGAGGCGTTCAGAGTTCCCCACCTTGACTTCATTGTTAAACTCTCCGCCTCCTTGACTTTATACAAGCAATTTACAGCTGAATTCAAAGTATATTTTCTCGATGATGCCACCATCATGGACCATGAACAAAACAAAAAGTAGAAGGTGTTACGCTGTTTGACAGTGTATAGGGCATCTACCATTAGTTTATATAGATGTGTCCTAAAGTTCCTCAGGACTTCTTTTATTAAAGATAGTGGAAATATAGGGGGTCATTTATATTATATTATTTATATTATCTGGAAGCAGGAGAAATAAAAAGACAAATTAGGCACAAACCAGGATCACTGCTACACGGAAAACTGCTGGAAAAAGGTGCTAATACCCCAATGTGCCCAAAAAGCACTCATCAGACTAAGATAAATCTGCCCCATAGAGTTATGGGGGCGTCATATTTTAATTTAAGGGGGCGGGAGTGTATAAGCTCAAATACGAGGCTCCCAGAGGCGCTCGGGTGAGGTAGCCTGAGCGCCCCAGGGTAATTATCATAACTTTTATACCTCTATATTTCCGCAATCGTACCAAGTTGAGAGTAGATGTCCTTTAGTGACATAAGGGCGTCTCCCTGCAAAGACTTATACTGTCAGCGCCGATTAGAGCCGTTTTGGCTATTATATTTGACTACATCTGTTTGGAGTTTACAGAAAACTTATGGAAGGGAAAAGGTCCCACCCTGAACGTACAAGATCACTACAATATACAGAGGTTACAGCTCCAGGATTGTCCTCCAAGTATATATAACACAGGAATAGCAATATACATTCCTTCTGTCACCTATACCAGAGCCATGATCTACTATATAGTGACACATAATACTACACATCACCTACTGAAGATAGTAAGGAACTGCAAAAGTGATGGGAGGGTATATTTATCACCAATATACTATTTTATGATTAGATCCTTAATAAATTGTGGGCAAAAATCCCCTTTAATAAGGTAGCACCCCTCAGATTTATTGGGCAGCTGGAGTCCTGGCTCTAGGCATGCTGGGAGATGTAGTTTCAAAACAGCTGGCTGTAAACTTTGCTCATATGAACTGAACTACCACACTGCCACCTAGTGGCGTATATTATATTACAAGGAAGATCTGTAATTTTCACAGCTCCCTCTGGTGGTCACTCCGCAGTACTGCAGCAGAACTTACCTGTATACCCGTTTCCCGTTGCACTTCTCCCATCAGGCCCGGTCATGACAGTGACAGAAGTGACCTCCGGTCCATCCCGGACAGCCGCCGCTACGGCCGCCACAGCTGCAGCTGCTTCTGATAAGCCGAGTCTGGAGGCTTGAGTTTCATCCATGCATCCGGAAAGAACCGAACCCAATTCCGGAAAGAGACGAAAGTGGACTTCGACAACACCCGAACACCCTTTCCGGAACGCGAAGGAAGATTAATACAGCCGAGGGTCTCCGGAAATTCCCGAGCACTCCACGACTTCCAGAAGCGATTTAGCTCCGCTCACGGAAACCACCGAGTAGATCCGATTCACGCCGAAAATGGCTACTGCGCCGAAGAAAGGCGCCCGAGCGTGACCTCTACTGCGCATGTCAGAAACAATACGAGCCCCGCCGTCACAGGGCGTTCCCATCAAGAGACTGTATATGAGGACGCCATTTTGGAAGTGGCACTTTAGACTGTCTGCGCCCTTCGGAGGGTTCTAAACACATCTAACCCCTCTTCTGGTGTCAATTTACTTACAAAGACCTGTACAGAAATGTATTACTTTTGAAAACTTATACTGCTGTAAATGTAAAAAGCCGTTTAAATAGTATTATAACAAAGTAGGTTTTCCCTTAACAAATATGGCGGCATTGTTTCCGAATCTGTGGCTTTGTAGCTCTGGCGGAGAAAGCCGAGAACTCCCGAAGGTCTGAGAAATATGGCGCTGACCAGAAGAGGTAAGCCAGAGACGCGTTGCCATAGTAACATGTTAGTTTCCCCCTCAAATTAGCCCAGGAGCCCCCTTTATTCATGGTGTTCCCGGGCGTTATGTTATGATTCTGGTGTTTTAGCTGTGATAATAGGACTTTGCGTCATGTTATAGTCACAGATTATGCATATGTCATTAGGAAACTTTACCCCCTCTCCCTCCAGTTGTGTTTCTACATCACATGGACAACCCCTCTAAAGGAAATCTACCATCAAAATCCATCATGATAAACCAGGGACACTTAGTCATAGATCCAGGCACCGTGACTGTGGAAATCCTCTTATATTTACTATCCATGGCCTCCTTCCTTCTAAAATCAAGTTTTATAATTATGTCTGGGGGTGTTACCATAGCACCACCGTTCTCCAGCTTCACAGGCTGATACACAGTCTTCCCCTGCTCTCCCAGCACTCCCCTCCTCCCTCCCTCTTCCTGATGTTACCTCAGAGTGGCAGAGATGCAAAGAACGTAATGGGAACGTGTCAGTATCACATGTGTTTTCAAACACATCACAACTGCTGAACAGAGGAGATGTGCCTGATTACATTGCTGTTAACATTGTGTTTACTAAACGCATGTGTTAACGCATGTGTTTTGTTAACGTCAATGCAATAAGGCCAATCTCTTCTCAGATGCTCTAATGTGTTTCAAAACGCATGTATTACTGCCACATGTGAACGCATCCTAAGTTACCTGCAGAGTGTAACAGCCTGTGAAGCTGCAGCACTAAGGGGTTCTGGTAACGCCCACAGAGGTCTTCAGGCTCATTAGGATAAAAGTAAAAGTTGATTTTAGAAGGAAGGAGTCCATGGATGACAAATATAAGAAGATTACCACAGTCACAGGGCCTGGCTCTATGAGTAAGGGTGATGTCACACATGGCGTTTTTAGGCCGTTTTGGGGCCGTTTTTAGTTAGTGCGTTTTCAGATTGCATGCGTTTTTGTCATTTTTTAATTGCGCAAATTCAGAAAACCGGACATGAGTTTTTAAGATCTGAAAACGCACTAACTACAAACGGCCTAAAAACGCCATAGTGTCTCTGGTTGATCATGATGGATTTTGATTGTGAGTTTTCTTTAAGTGTGTGCGCACATCTTAAAAAAATTATTGTCAGATAGATCTTAGTATATTTGCAGGAAAGCTAGGGCCGAAATCCAAGGCTTACCCCCAGTTTTCTGTTGACCACCCCTGTTGCATTTAGCAACATAATTGAAACACAACGCAGTTTTAGGCCACATTCACACGGCCGTAGGGGGGGTGGCGTATATATGGCTGCATTATTTCTAATAATTGTCACTGAAGCTGGTTGGTTGCAACTTGCTACTCACTCCTCTCCATAAACCGCATTGTAATCTGAGTTTCTGTCTATCTTCTTAGCAAGATGAAATTCAGTAGAGAGTATAGAATGAAACTCGATATTTCAAGAAGGGAGTTAACATAAAAGGTGTTGTACCATATCATACAGACCTTTGGGTGAGATTTTATTTAGAAGTGTCTGAGAGCAGAACTGTCCTAGTTGCCCAGGACAACCAATCAGAACTCAGCTTTCATTCTCCCACAGCGGTTTATAAAATTAAACCTGAGCTATGATTGCAACTAGAACAGTTTCACGTCAGACACTTTTGATAGATCTCCCCCACTATCCCTAACTATAGGATGGCATGGAGTCCGACCAGAGGGTACCCCAATGCAGAACAGGATCCTGAAAGTCATCTCTTTGCTTGGTCTGGGCCTATAGTAGACTTATTAATGCTTTCACTTTAGCTGAATAGTCGTGTGGTCCAGCCAGGAAGCTGAGTTGTGCTATAGGGACCCATAATACATTCAAGTGAAACCAGAAGAAGAGTGAAGAAATCCGGCGATACCTTTTTGAGGCTAACTGAGTATATTTGATGGTGAGCTTTGGAGAATACTAGTACTCTTCGTCAGACATGATGTTATGCATGAAACAGAAAATTCACAGCATTTTATACACACAAAACAGTGATCATCTAAGTGATTTCTTCACTCTTCTTCTGCTCTCCATGGCTAACACGGTACAAATCTACACTACTAGCATCAAGTGAAACCATTCAGAGTGTCTCTGCAGAGATGGGGGCTGCTATTCAGGCTCTGTGCCCTATGAAGATCATCCCCTGAAGTAATTACCTAAATTGAAAATGATGAAATCCGGAATATGATTAATCACTTTTGTGTTTTTTTGTTTTTTTGTTTTTTTTACAGGAAAGAGCTCGCTGGTTGTATCCTTTGGATGAAATACAATACATATACTAAAGCCTTATATGAATAGGGATCTATATGTAAAAGCCATAAACATATGAAATATATTGCAGGGAGAGAAGAAATTCTTAAATATACTCAGGATAACAAAATAACATATTCTTTAATTCACTGTTATTAACAAAAATACAGCATTTCACAGATTTAATTGATCCTGTCTCTATCAGTCCTGGTGTACACAATTTCGTTTGCCCTGGGATCTAACCATTAATCTTCTAACGTTAGGGTCTGACGCTGCTCTGAGCTCCTCTCTGCAGCGGCCCCCACTGAGACTTCCTGCTGGCACACAGCAGCGTGAGGAGAGTAAATCTACAGGCAGATAAGGTCTTTATCCAGGGGGGGGGAAGGGAGGCACAGCAGAGCTGACAGTGTGTGTTATGGCTGAGATGTAGCAGGGCTGAGAATGTCATGTGTAATATGCATCTCATGGATCTCATCATCTCTGTTTTGTCTCATCTCTCTTTTTCTATGTGTCAGATACTAGTGAATGTTCAGAAGCTACATGAAAGTGTAGATAAACCTGTACCCCGATGATCTAAGCACATTGTCAGCACACAGCATTTCACAGCACTAGAGGAGTCATGAAGTGTCATCGCCCACTCCCCGGAATCTTACATTGACCATCACTGAGTGATAGGAGCTAAACCTGACTAAAATTTTAAAGTAAGGGGTTAAAAACTATCTTTATTGTGTGAACATCACTAGGGGATTGAAATCTGAGAATTTTTTTTCATGAGCCAACCCTTTTAAGTATAAAGGCCAGTTCACGCCTCAATTATTGCTCGGGTAGTGGGTTCATTTCTTAAAAGAATTTTAATTTTCTGACATTTGTAGGTCTAATAACAAAATGTTCTCTTCCACAGTGGTAACTGTGGTGGGTACACTGGCAGCAGGGTGAGATTTTGGTAGCTGCTATATATATGTCCGAGGTGTAAGGAGGAAACACACCTGAGATGACCCTTCATCTGCTGCTTACATGGGCACAGTCCTAGTGTTCCCAGCTGTTTGGGTGTAACATTTAGTACGGGTGGGAGCTCTGGCTTCACCACCTTCTCTAATGAAAGTAATGATGGCCGCTATTCACTTAATGCTCTCAGTAGGAGTGTTGTTTGCAGACAAGGGCATTGTGCTGCCCTCTACAGGAAGGATGCTCCTCTTTCGCTCCCCCTAGCAGCTCTGGGCCCCATCACTTGCTTGTGTATGTGCTAGCCCTGGTCAAGAGCCCCCGTTCACATTGGGGCTTAGTGGGGTTAATCCAGCAAAAATTTAAGGTGTGTAAGGGGGCCTTTAGATTTGATGGCAATTGGTGAAAATCAATAAATATAGGTGGAATATCCGTGTCAAAATGGCTAATGTAAAATAAAAATTGCCCCATCTTACACCACGGCGGCCAATAATGAAGAATAAGTATCGCCATTCCTTATGTATTGTTTAGCTATTTTACCATAGAGGTCGAAAAGAATGCTTAGAAATAGTGTTCATGGTATATATGGTTGATTTATGACAAAAAAAAACCCTGAAATCTCCCAGACCTGACCAAATCTTAATCTAGTACCATTGACATGTATGGTTTCCAATCAGGCGCGGCAACAGCATTGTGGATACCTGGGGCCCCAGAGCTGCTGAGGGGGAGGGCCCACATAAGGCTGTACATAAGGAATCCATGGGGGTCAGGGGGCTTATATAAAATAAGCATGTGGGGGCTGTTTGGAATGGTAAACTAGTGAACAGGAGACTGTTTTTTATGCCGTCATGTGAGTTCACGGCAAAGGGGCCTACTGAAAACTGGAGCTGACCCTGTTTCCAACAAATGGTCATACTGCAGATTCAATGTAGGAAACGAAAAAAATATATATAATCCCCTTTATGACTGACACCTTGAAATTATTCAAATCCCCATAATGAGACCAGTAATACTTCAAATAGTGACAGTATAGAACCTTATAGCTACAGACAACTTCTCACCTATAATCTTCTTAGCTGATGGAGTAGGCAATTCCAGATTGTTTTACGCTATTGTGTTTTATTTTTAATAAACTTACAAATTTCATACCATTCCATTTTGCTTAACAGCTCAATAACAGCGATCATCGGTTCCGCTGCAGATCCTGCTCTACGCCAACATTCTGTATTATGGGTTTTATTTTTTAGCAACACTGCTAATGATCATTTATAAAAGTAAGTAAGTAACAGAGCAATGGGATTTGCTCATCTTTGACAGGTATTTAACAGGTGTCTGTGCTGGGATTGTGTCAAATGCCATAGAATTTTGGCGCTGCTGGGCTGGCTTTCATGTGACAGAAAACATGGGGGGGTGCTGTTGGACGATCCGACTAATTAGGACTGAGCGCGGGATTTAAGATTCAAATTGTGTCGCAAGACAATGCACTTACATGCACCGGGAAGAAGATGGTGAACTCCGGCGGACCTGAGCGGGGAAGTGACACATGCTGGATATTGGGTGCACAATCTTAGTGAATCGCGGCACAGTGCATTATTGTCGGAACAATGCACTTTCAGTGAACTCCAGTGGCTGAGTATGTAAATGTGCCCCTATGTCTTAGGCTTCATGCACACAAACATGCATTTTGGACGTGTGGGAACAGCTCACATCCCCCAGATCTTTCTTCGGGCTCATACACATGGTCATAGCTTCTACAGTCCTGTGTATGAGCAGCAAATGATTGAACAGGTCCTGTTCATTCCCTTGTTGGTGGGTTGGGGAGTCTCTTTTTATTGTCATCAGTTTGTGAGCGGACCACACATGTCGATGACACACTGGCCTCGGGTCCGTTGTTTGCGGCCTGTAAAAAGCACACATGTAGACCCCTTGCACATGAGCGTATGGGGTCTGTTGCTATAGCCACGCAATTTGTGACCACTTTGCAGCCCCCATACACATCTTTGGTTTACCACATGGTGACTGGACGCTAGTCTTTCTGTAGAGAGGGGAGGGGTGAGGAGAATTCACCCATCCTGTACCTGGCCGTACGCTTGCCTGGGCTGCGGCCAGGGAGAGCATACGTACGCGTGCAAGGGGCCTTAGACTTAAAGAGAACCATTTACCACGTCCACCAACTATTTACAGCTTTTAATATGTTTTTTCCACAGATTCCAATCCCTGCCATTCCTAATCAGTCATTTCTATTACTTTCTGCACTCAGTATGCCAATTGGGCTTTATGCTGTTGGCCGGTCGAATGCTGTTTGCTCCAAGACTGCCCATGTGACAGTAAAAAGCCGAATCCGCATACTGATAGCTCAGGAACTCTGAAGGCTAGAGAAAAACCTTTTCTGAAATTAGTTTAGTGACGCCCATTAAAGGATACACAGGGGCATGGTTGGTAAACAATCTGATAGAGACTATATGCTGTGATGTCTCCCATGGACAGCACATGGTGAAAACAGGAAATTCTCTCCATAGCAGCATGGAGGACACTATAGAGAAGGGCTGATCAGTGCTGATGTGAATAAAGTGACTGCTGTAGGATGTCTCTTCCCTTTTATAAATCTAGAGCTCAGCCATTGTTAAAGACCAAGTACAGATTTGACTTTCTTAGTACAGGAGAGTTTCAAGGATATCACATATTTTCTTATTTGGTTTTCACAATTTTGTGATCCATCATATTTTACTATTTTACTTGTTATATTTCATCTCCCTTACAGGTCAGGTCTTCAGCTATCCAGATTCCAACTTGGCATTAGACCTTGGTCTGCTCTTCTTAATGGCGATTGTGGAATTTGCGAGACTGTACTTTGGTAAGGAGCAACATACTGTACACTGTATAGTGCATCTATCTATCTATCTCATTTATGGAATAAGGCATGTGTCTCTTTTCAGTGCGGTTTATTGAGTTTAAGGACACCAAAATATACACTCACCGGCCACTTGATTAGGTACACCATGCTAGTAACGGGTTGGACCCCCTTTTGCCTTCAGAACTGCCTCAATTCTTCATGGCATAGATTCAACAAGGTGCTGGAAGCATTCCTCAGAGATTTTGGTCCATATTGACATGATGGCATCACACAGTTGCCGCAGATTTGTCGGCTGCACATCCATGATGCAAATCTCCCGTTCCACCACATCCCAAAGATGCTCTATTGGATTGAGATCTGGTGACTGTGGAGGCCATTTGAGTACAGTGACCTCATTGTCATGTTCAAGAAACCAGTCTGAGATGATTCCAGCTTTATGACATGGCGCATTATCCTGCTGAAAGTTACAGGGTACATTGTGGTCATAAAGGGATGGACATGGTCAGCAACAATACTCAGGTAGGCTGTGGCGTTGCAACGATGCTCAATTGGTACCAAGGGGCCCAAAGAGTGCCAAGAAAATATTCCCCACACCATGACACCACCACCAGCAGCCTGAACCGTTGATACAAGGCAAGATGGATCCATGCTTTCATGTTGTTGACGCCAAATTCTGACCCTACCATCCGAATGTCGCAGCAGAAATCGAGACTCATCAGACCAGGCAACGTTTTTCCAATCTTCTACTGTCCAATTTTGATGAGCTTGTGCAAATTGTAGCCTCAGTTTCCTGTTCTTAGCTGAAAGGAGTGGCACCCGGTGTGGTCTTCTGCTGCTGTAGCCCATCTGCCTCAAAGTTCGACGTACTGTGCGTTCAGAGATGCTCTTCTGCCTACCTTGGTTGTAACGGGTGGCGATTTGAGTCACTGTTGCCTTTCTATCAGCTCGAACCAGTCTGCCCATTCTCCTCTGACCTCTGGCATCAACAAGGCATTTCCGCCCACAGAACTGCCGCTCACTGGATGGTTTTTCTTTTTCAGACCATTCTCTGTAAACCCTAGAGATGGTTGTGCGTGAAAATCCCAGTAGATCAGCAGTTTCTGAAATACTCAGACCAGCCCTTCTGGCACCAACAACCATGCCACGTTCAAAGGCCTCAAATCCCCTTTCTTCCCCATACTGATGCTCGGTTTGAACTGCAGGAGATTGTCTTGACCATGTCTACATGCCTAAATGCACTGAGTTGCCGCCATGTGATTGGCTGATTAGAAATTAAGTGTTAACGAGCAGTTGGACAGGTGTACCTAATAAAGTGGCCGGTGAGTGTATGTGTGTATATATATATATATATATGTTACGGTTCAGTGGTTCAGTCTTTTAGTGAAGCCGGCATTGTACACCCCAGTTTCATATTCCCCGGCTTCACTGTGCATGTGCCGTAAGTACAGGTATGGGCATCACTTCTTTGATGCATCTTGCAGACATAGGGAACACCACAGATGAGCCAGATGCATCATTTTTTAGTATAAACATAGTTTTTAAAATATTTTTATAGCGATTGCGCACAAAGATGTTACAGGGTGATACTAAACCAACAATCCATAACATATACAGAAAAGACAACAAATTACTTGTGCTTCATAAGTACAAGACTAGGGCTGAAGTAATTTGTTATCTTCTCTCTATACCTTTTACTACCATTTGGATATATACACCTGTGTGACATCACATGACCAGGGATATAAGGAGCCGTGCACCTGTGTGACATCACATGACCAGGGATATAAGGAGCCGTGCACCTGTGTGACATCACATGACCAGGGATATAGGAGCCGTGCACCTGTGGTGACATCACAAATGACCAGGGATATAAGGAGCCGTGACACCTGGTGACATCACATGACCAGGGATATAGGGCCGTGCACCTGTGTGACATCACATGACGGGATATAAGGAGCCATTACTGTGTGAATCACATCAGGGATATAAAGGAGCCGTGCACCTGTGTTGACATCACATGACCAGGGATAAAGGAGCCGGCACCTGTGTGACATCACATGACCAGGGATATAAGGAGCGTGCACCTGTGTGACATCAATGGACCAGGATATAAGGCAGCCGTGACACCTGTGTGGACATCACATACCAGGGATTCTAAGGAAGACCGTGCACCTGTGTGACATCAATGACCTGATATAAGGAGCTCGGTGGACATCACAGACCAGGGTATAGAGGAGCCGGTGCACCTGTGTGAATCACATGACCAGGGATATAAGAGCAAGCCACCGTGTGGATATCACATGACCAGGGATATAAGGAGCCGGCACCTGTGTGACATCAATGACCAGGGATATAAGGAGCCGTGCACATGTGGACATCAACATGACCAGGCTTAAGGAGCAATGCACCGTGTAGACATACATGCCCAGGGAATATAAGGCCCGTGCAACCTGTGCTTGACATCACATGACCAGGGATGTAGTGAGCCATGCACTGTGTGACCTCACATGAAAAGGAATATAATGAGGTGTGCACCTGTGTGACATCACATGACCAGGGATGGAATGAGCCGCGCACCTGTGTGACATCACCTGACCATGGACCGCATTATCCACAGGAAGTAAACTATGAAAGCAGCAAGCATTGATCTAGAAAAGCCTGAGGAATTGATACAGAAAGTATATTGGAATATTGTATATCTTTGCATCATACAAACAATAATATTTATTTACAAAAATGGGAAGATCCCTTTAATAAATGATAAATCTTGATTTATAAAGTGCCATTATATTCTGAAGATCATGGGGGACGAATACATTAAAAAATAAGACCATACATAGTCATAACATAATCAGATGGAGCAATCGGAGTGAGGGTCCTGCTTGCAAGAACTTACAATCTATGGGGATGGAGGGGAGTATTAATGAGCTATGTGTAATCTGCTTCTCAGAATGTTGGGGATGTGTATATCCATAACAGAATGCCCAACAATGGGTTTTGATCCAGATTTTCCACCAGAAAACCACAATGTGAACAGGAATGTGGAATTGCTGTGATCATACAATACAACATAACAATACCATACAATACAACACAATACAAGGTGAACGCCATAAAAACCTGTAACAAATTGACAGCTACATTGCCTCTTGGTGAATCAGTTCCAGCTTGCTGGTACATTGCCATTAAAAATTACAATTCATCCTGCAAAAAATAAGCCCCCTTACCACTCTTTGAAAGGAAATTTTAACAAAGTAAAAAATGGAAATGCAGAAAATAATAATGATGATAATGAAGATGAAAATGCTTGGGAAGGGATATTTAATATTGCATTGCCAATGAATACTGGAATATAAAACAATCCAGTATAGGAGATGTATGATAACGTTTCTATATACTGATAATGTGTCACTTACAGGAACAAAGGGAAACTTGACAGAAGAGGAGCTCCCCTTAGGATTCAGTCTGTTCTTCACTGCTGGCAGTGTCATGCTGTCTGTATATTTCCTTGTATGGGAGACGTATATCCTCAGGGCAGATGTCATTATCAATGGCATCCTATTGGCCCTCTATGGGCTGGAAGTGATCCTGGAGCTCTTCACCATTGCAGCATTCTTCCGATAACATGAAACACTCTTTATGGAAGAATAATATTATACAGAACTGATGTGTCAAATGTAACCTGCAAAATCTGTGAATTGCCTTTACTGGGAATGCATGGATAAGGCTGGAAAGCTGAGCAGCCCTAAAGCTGCAGCTACACATTGATTCTGTCATGTGACCAAAGATTACGGTGATATTACAACTAATTTAAAGAAAATCTACCATCAAAATCCATCATGATAAACCAGGGACACTTACTCATAGATCCAGGCACCGTGACTGTGGTAATCTGCTTATATTTGTTATCCATGGCCTCATTCCTTCTACAATCAACCTTTAAATGTATGCTAATGAGCCAGAAGGGCTCTGGGTGGTGTTACAAAAGCCCCTCTATGTTGCAGGCTGTTATACTGTCCAGCCCCCCCCCCCCTGCACCCTCAGCATTTCCCTGATGTAATCTCACATAGGTTGAGGGTGGAAGTACTCCTAGCACAGCATAACAGGCTGTGAATCTACAGCACAGAGGGGTTCTGCTATGATAAAAGCATGTCTGCATAATACTTTACAGTGTCTATGGGAACTTGTACCCAGGGAAAAAGAGCCCTCTGGTGACAGGTTCCCATTAAGCATGATTAACTAGGAGCACTTATTCATAGATCTAGGTACCATGACTGAATCGTACTCTGGCTTTACAGGCTGTGACACTGTGCAAGAGCATGTCTCTCCCTCCCAGTGTGTGAAATTACAGCAGGCAGAGGGAGGGGGTAAGTGTCAACGGAAAAGGGGGTAGAGTAAGTCATGCTCTTGCACACTTTGAAGCTAAAGCACGGTGCTACAGCTACATCAGTAATCGCACAGAGCTACAGCAGAAATTCTCTCCGATCCCTTCTGGCATATTAGCATAATTTTAAACATTAATATTAGAAGGAAGGGGACAGTGGATAACAAATATAAGAAGATTAGCACAGTCACGGTGCCTGGATCTATGAGTAGTGTCCCTGGTTTATCATGATGGGTTTTGATGGAGGATTTCCTTTAAGTAAACTAGGGAGCGGCAACAATTCCAACAGTAAGGTCTCCTGCACACGGCGTCTGGTTTTGTCCATATACTATTTTATACATACTATGCGGACTGATATTCACTTCAATGGACTAATGTGCATCAACGTGTTTTTCATGGATCTGTGAGGAGGCTGTAGTAATGTCCTATCCCTCGCTGTGTTTGTGGCTCGTGCCTTCCCATAGAAGTCTACAGGAATGTAAACAATATAGATGCCTCATGTCGTGTGTAATCTGTATTTAGAGATTAGTTGCTAGATAACACAATCATGTGACCCTTCAACAGGATTGGACAAGCTGGTGACATCACTTGCCAGGGGATCTGCAAAAACGGACCTGCGGCTCAGAAATAGATTGCACAGTGATAACTTACGGATTGCAAAAACAGAACACGGATCCATTGTTTAGCAGCCGGGGAGCTTCTGCTTCTTCCGTGCTAAAACGTCACTTTATTAATATGCAAATGAGATGAGCGAAGAGCTTTGGGGGCGTTAGCAGAGCCCTTTATACCCTTTGTGTTGGTGTCCAGCACCAACACACATCCTTCCTCCACCAGCTACTTCTGTAAGGTCCAGCTACTGTTGCAGGGGCTTTGTCAGAGCCCCTGAAGCACTTCCGCCTCATTTTAATGTTTGTGAAGTTTTAGCACAGAAGGAATAGCTGGAATATAAAAACTAAGGTACGGGGGACGTGTGGGCTTAGCCCTATATAACATCTCTGTTAGTTCTGGTAGGTAAATCATGCCGACAGATTCCCTTTAAATGCATAACCAATCAGATGCTTTTGCAGAATGTTTATCCTTGTTTTTTTTACATCGATTCACTTTTGTATATTGATAATTGAATACAGAGATTTGTTTTTCATTAAAAATAAGAAAGATTTTGTAAGGTTTTTGTGTTTATTACGTTTCTTAGTTCATCTCCTCCTACAACCGCTTACACAACAAGGAGAGAAAAGCACATTGCAGTCATATATATTTATATCAGGAGTGTAAATCTCTCAATCTGTGGATGTAAAACTATGTAAGAGAATCACTGAGCTGGAGTGATATAACAACCAGGTGTCTCTTGGTCTATATTCACATGGGTCAGACATGAGATGTGCAGAACAATGGTCGGAATCCTACTGGATTCATAATAATGGACTATTTTATGGATAGGTCATCAATATGTAAAGCTGGTTTATAGGAGATGTAACACTGCACCATCTGCACATGTAAACCTAAGGCAGATCTAGACAGGATAAAATCCGGAGACATCTACCAGGATGATGTGTCCTGTAGGAGGTTTACCACTAGGTGGCAGCACTCGCTTTTATCAACCTCAACAGACATGAAATCTCCTTACCTGACTTATCCAAATATCAAAAAATATGTAAAAACTGATGCAAATATTAGAAAAAAATAAACACTGCTCACATCTTTCTCCCCGGATCCAATGTTGGTGCCATTGCTGTCCTGCCAGTATTTGTTTACAGATGGCATGGAACTCTGGCAATAGTGTGCCATCCCACCATGGTTATATAATGTCTGCCTGCAAACAGGCGCAGCTCCAACCTGGATCTCAAAGGGGATTATTTCTTCAGGAAACCATTTTTTACTTTTGATGAAAGTCTCCAGGCGGCTCCCAAAACACCTCTTATAGGGGTTCAAAGGTTGGAAAACATGGCTGTTTTATTCCAAAAACAGTGCCACCCCGGACCATGGTTTGTTTTGGTATTGCAGCTCAGCTGTATAGAAATGAATGAGTCTTCCTGTCAATACCATGCACTACCCATGGTCAGGTGTGGCGCAGTTTTTGGAAGAAAGCTGCCATGTTTTTCAACCACTGGACAGCGCCACTGACTTTAGGTGGGTCTCTGTCGCTGCAGTTTTTAATGCTACTGTGATTACCGTATTTTGCTTCTCCGATTGTCACAGCATCAGAGGAGAGCCGTCACGCCCTGATCAAACATCTGCCCCCACAGGGGGTTGTTTTCCCCCTATATCTGGGACTCTTACAGATGCCCCATTTACAGATGAAAACTAGAAGTAAAAAAACAAAAATTAAAAAAAAAACGGAACGAGGCAATAGGGGAGATTTATCAGAAGTGTCTCAGAGCAAAACTGTTCTAGTCACCCATGGCAACCAATCAGAGCTCAGCTTTCATCTTCACAATGCAGTTTATAAAAAGAAAGCTGAGATCTGATTGGTTGCCATGGGCAACTGGAACAGTTTTACCTCAGACACTTTTGATAACTCTCCCCCAATGTCTTTTATAACCTTATGGGGGACATATACGCCGAATTGCCCCCGCGATCGGATTGTGCACGCGATTGGATTGTGTCGCATCAGCGCCGGCTTGCATGCAACGGAAATCGGGGGGCGTGGCCACCGAAAAACCAAAAAAAAAAGTGTCGCTTGACACCAGGAAGAGGATGGGGAACACTGGCAGACCTCGGCGGACCTCCGCACAGCAGCGACACCTGGTGGATATCGGGCGACCTTAGTGAATCCCGGATCGCGACAGGACCAGGTAAGTAAATGAGCCCCATAAAGTTAAAACACAAACACATTACATATAAATAAATATTTAAAAATACACATTAATATTCCCCAATAAAATAAAAAAGAACCCCCACTACACTATAAAAAACCAATTGCCCCGTTTGTCCCATAGTATACAAATATAATAACGACGGTCACACATTAGGTAATTAATTTATATTGGTTATTTTGAAAACTTCAAAAAATATATACTATACAGTACAAAAAATGTTCTTTTCTCCAGTTTTTGTAACTTTAACCCCTACCCCCCCAAAAAAAGTAAAAATGGAAAAAAGGTCGGATAACTTTTTTTTATTTTTAACTACCCCTATGTGTCACAAAAAAAAATGCAAACATTTTTATGGTATTGCACAAAAAAAGAAAGTTATGGACCTTAAACCAAGTATGAAAATTTGTTAAAAATGTCGCTCATAAAAACCTTTTAAAGGATATCTACCATCAGTATGAAGGAGTGTAAACCCAGAACACTGACATACTGGTGTGTGCCCCCTCTGGCACTGGACTGTGGTAAGTAAATAAGTTTGTTATTGTTTTTTACTGTGGTAACAGAGGGAAAGAATGCAGGAAGATTTGGGACAGTGCATAAGGAAGGACCTGTGGGTGGTTTAGTTTGCCAAATCGCCCTGACAGGTTCCCTTTAAGTCACTATGAATTCATAATCACCTAGACCTAATACATGCACATTGTTAGGGGAAAGCACAGATTTCGGTAAGTCTTATTTAAGACACTTGGATGATCCAACCTTTTGGGTGTGAATATACAGTAATATTTATGACAGTTGTGAGGATGTAGCAGCAGAATAAATATTGTGTTGCAATATATATTCTTATACATTGCAACATTGATCGATTAATATACAATCAAATATGGCATAAAGCCAAATGTGCTCCTTTCACTGGGCCACCTGGGGTTACATGTATCTTAATAACCTGTAAAACAACAGGGCCCTATATGGGCTATAAGAGGAGGGCCCCGCAGGTATATACTGCCCCCTGCAGTACAGGGGAAGGAGTTTCTACACTTAATAGAGTCATGGACTGAAGGAAGCATTAGGCTCATCTTGCAATTTACTTCAAAGTAAGTAATATTGCAACTTAAAGGGGTTGGCCACTTATACTAGACTCTAACAGGGTTTGTATAATAACCTATTCGGGTCACCCATATTAGGCTAAATTCACATTAACATGTGCCCGCCGTACCGTAGCACGTAGCACGTCACGCCAGCCCCTCTCCATAGAGATTCATGCGCATGGCGCCGTATTCCCAGGGAAAGATAGGACATTGCGCCCATTGCCGTTTATGGGGGACGTGTATACGCCGTATTATATACGTCAGCTGTATATACGTCCCCAATACGTCAGTGTGAATGTAGCCTTACTCTGATAAAGGTTATCATTCGCTTCTGAGAGCTGCATGTCACATGTCCCCCAAGCAGCAGGACTCAGCCTTCCAGGGACGTCCTATGTCCTGCTGTCTTCCTGTGGATGGGAACGCCCTCTGCATCACAACCACCCCCATATCAGTGGTTGGAGGGGTGTGTGGATGTATCTCTCTGATATTGGAGTGGTTTTGATGGAGGGGGAATGCATACAGTAATGACTGCACAGCCCTTCCATCTGATGCAGGCCAGCTGGACATGGGTTGTTACAGGAACTCCGAGTCCTGACCAGGACTATGACCCCTGGTGGCTGGGGGCAAAAGAGAAACTTTATCAGGGTAAGTAAAATTAGGATCTTACACTTCCTCTCTTAACATTCAGTATTAGGGGCCAACCCCTTTAAAATGTGTAATAATATTTTTAAAAAAGTTATTTTTAAGTTTTAGTGAAATCTTGTTTTCCCATAATTGATCAACTACACAAGGTACAAAGCACAGAGCTGAGGATACATGCGCTCATAAATGCCATGCCCATTACAATAACACTGATCTGGACGGGCTGGCTCACATTCTTAGAAATGCACAAAATTACAAGACAGGAATTTTAATGAGCAGCTTGTCAATCATGTAATGGCCATTAGCGGGATTGTATTGTTCTACTTTAAAGGTGTGTTTAGTAGTAACATTGTCTACTTTAAAGGTGTGTTTAGTAATTACAGTCCCCCCCATGAGTAGTTCTCTATGGGTCTATGATGCGCACTGGAGAGAGGTTGGACTGCCCAATTCATTGGCTACACTACTCATTACTGCTGTATGATGTACACCAGGCTGCTGCTTCTATGGAGGAGCAACGGAGCTAGATTGTTCAAAATGACAGATTGTGGCACATTTACTAAGAACAGTCTAATGTGCAATCTGTGTATAGTGCAGACGGTGCCAGATTCAGGATTTGAGGCGCACATTCTTCACCTTTAACATAGAATGGGGCTTATTTACTAAGGGTCCACGGCTGCACTCTCGTCAGTTTTTCCAGAGTTTTCGGGATTTGTGCCGCCAGGACAGGTATTTAACTGGGGAATGTGTTGCACGTGATCTGATTGTGGCGCAGCTGCGATTTAACTTTCAAATTGTGTCGCAAGATCAAGCACTTACATGCAGACACATGCAGGATATCGGGCGCACAATCTTAGTGAATCGCAGCACAGTGCATTATCATTGGAAAATGCACTTTTGTGAACTCCACAGGACCAGGTAAGTAAATGTGCACCATTGTGCGACACATTTCTGTCAAACTTTGCATGGTAAATATGGCACACGGTCCGACTGAGCACTGGAACGCCCCTTTTAGTGCAGAAATTTGTGTAAGTGAACTGGAGTTTGTTCTTTTAAGCAGTGGAGGTCACAATGATCTATCCCCCACCATTTAGTTGGGGACCCCCAATGCACAGGGCCAACACCCTTAACAAGTAAATAATATTTGTAAGAAATATAGGCCCAAAGAACCTACACCATCTGTGCCAGAACCTGGCGTCCAGCTCTCCCTTCGGCATTCGTAATTCTTCCCTCTTCTTTAGCTGTTCCAGACAAATTTACAGCCCCCCAAAACTCTGCCATAATCCTCCAAAAAGTGTAACCTTTGGTGGCCACCCAATAGATGTTCGCATCTTATAAAAGTTTTGCATTGGAAACTAGTTAACTATTGAATGTGTTTCATAAGTGGATGGCAGAGGATAATGACTTGTAGATGGTATGCTGTACGCCCAAGAAGGGAGGTTACTATAATAAGTAGAAATATGAGCGCTGTCAGCCAAAACTGTGTCAAAACAAGAATGTTGTTGGTACAGCGTGTCTCCGGACTCCATGTCTTCCCACACTTTTAGATTGTCTCATTCTTATAAATTATAATTTGGGAATTCGGAAGCCATCATTGTGATAAATCTGTGGTGATCTCCTTGTTATCAGGAGATTTTGTCAATCAAACCTCATTGTAAAATCTGCCATGCATGATCTGGCCTACAACCTCAGTTTGGCAAATTTCTTGTAAACCTGTTATAATTATACATTTTCCAATATAGAATGTACCCTGACTTATGCAGCACGGGGGCTCAGTGGTTGGCACTACAGCCTTGCAGTGCCCGGGACCTTGGCTCAAGTCCCCTCCAGGTCAACATCTGGAAATAGTTTGTATGTTCTTTCCGTGTTTGCGTGGGTTTCCTCTGGTTTCCTCCCACACTCCAAAACATACTGGTAGGTTGATTAGATTGTGAGCCCCATGGGGACAGGGACCAATTTGGCAAACTCTGTGCATCGCTGCGTAATATGTTGGCGCTATATAAAAAGTAAAGGAATAAATTTGACTACTAATGCATATGGACCTTTTTATGGTAAAGATATTCAGAATCCATTTCAAAATCTTACTTGCACTTTTTCATTACCATATTTCGTAGCCTCGGCGCCCCGCTGATCAATATTCAGACCCCACCTCCCGTATCCTCCCCCTGACCATCCCTCCCCCCCTCCCTAGGCAGTTTGGGTACCTCCCCTCTGCCTAGTCACACAGCATAGAGACGGGACACATTGGCATTGTGGAGTGAGGCTCAGTGAGGAATAAGTGGCGCATGGGTAGTAAGCTCACCACGCAAGGTTTGCTTGTGCAGGGAGCCGACGTCTTGGGGGAGGGATGTACAGACGGAGGAAGTGGGAGGGGAAGGACTGAATATTGATTACCAGGGCGCCAAGGGTACGAAATATGGTAATGAAAAAGTGCACATTAGATTTCAGAAGGTCGCCTCCCCCGGGACTTGCAAAAAGGGAGCCAGGTAAAGTTAAAGAACCCTCATGAACAATGAAAGTCTGCATAATACTTTACAGTGTCTATGGGAACCTGTCTCCACGGAAAAATAGCCCATTGGTGACAGGTTCCCTTTAATTCTGATGATAGATTTCCTTTGAGCTAAAATTTTCTTTTGTGCCACTAAATTCAAAAGCCTCTAATATTTTACTAGCCTTAAATCAAGCTGTGTGAGGTCTAATAGTTTTATAATAACTATTCGGCGGTGCAGACTAAAAACTATTCAGCGATACTGTATAAAATGCCAAATATGTTCTCTGTATAAAGCGCTAAATAATGCGCTTACTTGTCTAAAGTTTTTAAATATCCTTATAATGACAGACTTTGTAGGCAAAATGAGATGCCATTTTAACTAAATCACTAGAATTAGACTTAAACATGTGAACCTTTGATTGCTCATATGGACTTAAAGGGAACCTGTCAGCCGAAATTGACCTAATAAACCACAACCACTATGCTGTTAAGCAGCTTCCAGATCATGTTCATGACCCAGTGTGGTGGCAGCATTCAGGAAATCCACTTTGAAGTGAGATGTAAATTGGAGTCAAAGAGGTGGATATTTTAAGACTGAAGTCAAGCTCTCTTTTCCTCAAAAAGCCCTGTTTTCTGTAAGTGAGGGTCCTGCATCTAGTGACATCACTAACCAGATCCCTGGATGGATGTCTCTGTCAATCACAGAGAAGGAGGTGTTCAGAGTTCCCCACAATGATTTCATTGACTTTATGCAACCAATTTACATCTCACTTCTCACCATAAAAACTAGAAGTTGTTATGTTGTTTGACGATATACTGTTAGTGGTTTATTAGTCCAATTGCTGATGACAGGTTCTCTTTGAATATTATGTATTGTACAATACCTGATACTGTATAACTTTGGCAGGTCCTAAGAAAGATTTGTGCATGCCAAACCTATGGACCTCTGGCTCACATCCAGCCTTTTATCACATCATACGGGAAGAGGGCGAGAGGTTAGAGAGGAGCCCAACCGCCTGGTTTAATAATATCATAAATTCTGCATAGGTCATTGTGCTACTTTTACAACCTTGTCTTCAGTATTTCAAAAACTACATAAAAAAATGGAAAATGTCAACCCAACCAAATGGTGTCCCCTCAAATGATACCCCTCTTTATTTGGTGTTGCTTGTTATCCATTACTAGACTGATATATCTCCTATTGGTTTGTATAACGCCTTAGAGACCATGATAATGGGGTGGAGCAGACATGAATATCATCTTCTGCAATTGAAGAAGCTGGACTGGGCAGCATTGGGTTGAAATATTTAAGAGGGACATATTTGAAGAGGCTTTATGTCAAGGCTCAGGTGTTACCTATTGGAGGTAATCGGCTTTCTCTCTGAAGGTGTCCTCTCCGAGTCTGTCATCACAAGCTGATTACAAAAGCTGATACTTCACCCTGCAAAGGAGGAAGAAACACAACATGGGCAGTCAGCCATACAGCGCTCTATCTAAGGTTGCCTTCTTGTTCCTGATTAACCCCTTAAACCAGTTACGATCTTTAACACTTCATACATCTATCTGTTCCTCTAGTTTTTGCCAAATACATCTGAAGTCCACATTCACACTTGCCATTTCACAGTTTTTAAAAAAAAAAATTCTATTCTTTTAAGGGGGAAAACATTTGTTCGGAATTATGGATAGATTCTTGGGCACAGGTGAATTTTTTGGATAGTTGCTACACCACTGTCTTCTGGCATATAAGCCATGAAAAGTTGAAATTAAAAAGTTATGGCAAAGTTATATCTGTGAAAATGCATTTATATTCCAGGATTGCAGTTGGACTTGGAGCACGGTGGTGCTCTGGTATGTGAGATCTCATCACTGAAAACAGCACATCCCCTTCCCCATAAGTCACTGCTGAAATATACAGCTGCAGCAGGGGGAGGGGCTGTGCTGTGTTGTGATGTGTGTTTAGGTTTCACAAAGTCCAGTGATAATCCTGGAATCTGAGGTAAAAAATATTAAGGGAACACTTACTGCTCATCACATCACCCATCACTTGTTACCCACTTGCATGCAAAGACTCATAGTTCCTATTCAGGAACTAAAATTATTTTTATACTTTTTTTTAATATTTGTATTTAGCTAATAGTGATGACTGCAGGTCTTGATCCCTATCTATGACTTCTCCAAGTCAAACCACAGAGCCTCCTGATTGGGTTTAATCTTCCCACAGCTGCCATCCTAGACCCCTATGTGCGATTCGGTTGGCCACAGGCCGCTGCGCATCGCACACAGAGACAGCTAAACTGATTCGCTGACTTTCCGAAACTGTGGGGCCTTTAAAAGTGAAAGTGGTGGGGGCCCCGGGGCATGCGCCCTGGGAGCCCCTCCTTTAATATAGCCCTGCACCCTAGGCAATATCACTTTCCTTAGATTAGGTAATATGTGGTGAGTGCTTTATCTGATCAGAATCCTCTGGTGGGAATCACTAGAGCCAGCGATTCTCCCAGTAGTTCCTTTCTCCTGCAATGGACAGTAGGACAAAACTTTGTTTGACGCCATCTTTGTAGCCAACCACTTGTACGCAGGGTCTATGATTC
Source organism: Engystomops pustulosus (assembly GCA_019512145.1). Lineage (NCBI taxonomy): Eukaryota > Metazoa > Chordata > Amphibia > Anura > Leptodactylidae > Engystomops > Engystomops pustulosus. The sequence continues at coordinate 139,159,950 of CM033647.1, read as the reverse complement.
ATAAATAACCTATGAGACCTTACTGATGATATGTTCTGTGTACGCTATGATACCAATGGTTGTAAGAGTTTCTGGTTGTATCATTGATAGGTGCACAATGATGCCATAGCATTGAGACATCACAATCACATTGCGTCATGATGTTCAGCATGTACATACTTATACATACACTGTGAACATAGCGATATGGTAACATTATACCTTTCACTGTTATATGGTCATGTGACTCCAGGTGAGCATCTATATAGTATATATGAGTTATATGAGTTATCGCTGTCATCCTCTCAAAGACTACATTGTATTTCCTATCCAGTAATTAAAACTGTAAAAATCTACACGCTGCTCTGTAATTACTGCTCCCAAGCTCCACGCCTCACAATGCCATCCATCTCCTTTCACGTGTGGAACACAAGCAATGACTCAGATCACTGGCTGGAATAACATTAGTAACTTCCATTTCCATTACAGTTTTTACACTTCAAAGGTGCTAGTAATGCCTCACATGCCACCATATAAAATTTACTACATCGACCAGGTGCTTAATGAAGCCTGTAGGAAAGAAAACCTATCATCAGGAATCTACCTATTAAAGGAAATCTACCATGTGATTTGATGCTTTATGAAACAAACATACCTTGAGAATGCTGTAGCTACACTAATGCAGAAACATATCTTGTTTAATCTCTGAACTGAGTGGTTTTTCTAAAAAAAAATTATAAATCTTAGTAAAGGTGGGTGCTGCTGGCTGCAGTACATAAACACATTACAAGGAACTCCCTGAACTGTCCAGACAGGACTAATCAACCTGACTCATGCATAGCAGTTGGGGGGTGGTGCCGCGATTGATTACTTCTGCCTGTCAGGGACAACACAGTGATGACCTATTCTCGGCTTATGATGGGCAGGACAAGGCTGGAGCAGTGCATAATTACAGTAAATGAAGAAGCACCACAGCAGCCACAGAAGCGCCAGAGCCTCATTATCATAATTTTATGATAGTTTTTTCAGCAAAACCACTCGGTTCAGGGATTAAACAAGATATGACTCTGCATCAGTGTAGCTACAAGATTCTCAAGGTATGTTTAGTTCATGATGCACAAAAGCAAATGGTCATTTTCCTTAAAGGTAGATCTGATAGTAGGTTCCTACTAATACCCCTAGCCCTAAACTGTCATTCCCTAATCCTATAACACTTTCGAAACTTCATCTCACTAATTAGCAAATTTATGGCAGAGGCTACTGGGGCATGGAGTTTCCTCTCCGGGCTGTGGGAGCAAAGGCTACTCCACACCCAGTAGCGTATGGTGTTCCCACCTCCTTCCTCATCCTTGGTACTATCCTTCTGCCCGTAGTTGCTCCTGCTCAGTGCCAGCATCAGAGCTCACTGAAGGGCCTACTGCGCATGCGCAGAGCTTGAAGAAGCCATTGGCGTGAAGTAGCATTGAGAAGCACCAGGACAGCCTAAACTACAAGAGCATAGAGTAGCTTTTGCTCCATGCCCTAGTAGAATAAAAGTTTAGATCAGGTTAGGAAGTGTTATAGGATTAGGGAAATATAGCTTAGGGCTTAGGGTTTTAGTAGGAAGCTACCACTGGATCTACCTTATTAGGTAAATTAAATTAAATTAAAGTAATTAAAGTAAATTAAAAAATTTGGATGCAGTTTTTTTGTGTGTGGTTAAAGGGAACCTGTCACCACATTGTTCACAAATACAGGTAGTAACAGGCTTCCATAAAGCAGTATTAAATAACATGATCAAAGATTATAAGCCAAGCACACTGACATACTGGTGTGTGTCCACTTTTCTAGCTTCTTCTGCCTTGTTTTCTTACTAAGAAAATGACTTTCAAAATCATGAATAAAAGCCTGAGGGGCTCTGGGCTCATGACCACTATTAAAGGGATTGGCCATTAACAGAAAACTTCTACAAGGTAAGTATAAAACCCACACATATTATACTTACCCTGATAAAGTTTCCTGGTTTTTTTATGGAATCACGAGTCACGTGATCTGCCAGCAACAGGACTCGGGGCTTCGAGTGACATCCAGTGTGTGGAGGAGCTTTTCAAAAATATCTGCAAGCCCCTCCAACCACTGGCATGGGAGTGGTTATGATGGAGGGGGAATGTGTAAAATTATGACAACGCGGCTTTCGGGGGAAGACTGTAGTAAATGTGGGCTGCTCCCATCCCACTCCCCACCTGATCTCGCCCCCTGGCACGCCCAAAATACTGTGCAAGTTGAAAAGCCCCAAAAATGGGGAGCTTCATGTGCCTTCTCCGCCAGAGAACTGCCAGAGACTTAAAGGACATCTACCACCTGGATCAAGCCTGCCTATGGAGCCCGGAGCCCCTCAGGCTAATTTGCATAATTTCAAAAGCCTTTTTTCGTAAAAAACAGAGAATAAGAAGCTAAAAGAAGAGCAGATCCTGCTAGAGAGGGCACACACCAATATGTCAGTGTGCTTGGTTTACAATTCCTGATTCTGGTGGTAGATGTCCTTTAATTAATCTGTCAAAGCAGAGAACTGTCTAGTTTAAGTCTGCACTGGTCTTAAGACTGAAACATTAATTAATCTCCTCAATATATCGACAAGGTTCAGTGTCTTTGCCTCTCATATATGTTACTTTTGGGCACCTATAACAGGGATGTTATCAAGTCTGTCCACAGTGTCCTAATTGTTCTTATTGTATAAATGCAGCTAATGCGATGCTTTAATAAAATCTATTGACTGGGACAGTATTAATATGGAAAACATTATAAATTTATTATGGAAAATACTAACCCTAATATAAAAATAAGAATACAGCAGCAGGTTACTGGGAATGCCTATATCTCCATGCACACACTGCTCCCTGGTTGTATTAGGATAGGCTGCCAACCATGCATAGCTAATAGGAATGCCACTAAGTATTAAAGGAGACAAGCAATAATGTATCCAATTACCTGAGTTGGGGGAAGGGAAAACATAGCCCAGGACCTTCAAATGGTTTATCATTAACTTCTGCAGAGCCAGAGAATGTTTTTACTATGAGCGTTTAATCCCTAAATACTAAGAGATGTTAATTTCAGATTGCCATAAAATGGGGATCCTAATGGATCCCTGTAGTCAAGGCCCTTTAAATTGGGCATGTTGATAACCAAAATATTTATAAGTTTTTTAATTGTTGGGATGTGCCAAAAAGTTTTTTCTACATTTCTTTATAGTTTAATTTAGGGTTCAGCTAGATTCACACTAATTTTATAGCTTTCCAATAGTTTCTTCCATTACTGATGCCTGATGGAAGTCCTCAATAATGTAGTGTTCCATTTATAGAACGCAGTTGTATCTGATAATAAGTGGATGGGCTTCCTTCTCTTCCTAAAATTAGGAAGAGAACGATGGAAAGCTATATAACAGTAGTGTGAACCAAGCCTACTCCGTACAAATGTAAGAGAAAAAAAAAATACATCCATGCATACTGTGGCCATGGGAGCCATTCACTGAAGTCAGTAGTGATGGTAGTTATAGTGGCATCGCTAGGGATCACAGAGGTCACTTACCCTACAGGCCCCCCTCACCACTTAGCAAATCCCTTCCAGTGCTATAAATAGTACTTGAGTAAACCAGAACTTGAGTATTATTATTGAAAAACTGAAGTAATCAATTGTATCTGTGTCTGTAAGATACTGAGATTGGTGCCACAGTGATGACTACATGGCTACATGACCCTTCTGCACAACCACGAGGCGAGACCAGCCTCTTGCCTCAGGCAGCACTATCTGAAGCAAAAGGGGGGGGGGACACATTATGGGCGCAGTCACCTTCTACAAAGCAGGACCTTACTCTTAAAAATAGTGTCTCTCCACACCAAATTGGTGTCAGCTGCCTCCTTAAATAATATAGTTGCGTTTTTTAAGACGAACATTTGATTAATTATGATTGTGGTGCAGACTGTGGTATCTAAGTACAATGTGGGATGTAGTTGTCATCTGGGGTGGGATTCAAATTTTTAATTACAGGCGCCCTATTTGGAACTGAGAGGTCTATGGTGTAGCGCATGAACACAAAAAAAATATACCTTCTATAATAAAGAATAACAATATTTATAATTATCCTATAGTTACATAGTTTATATGGATGAAAAAAGACACATTTCAAGTTCAACCAAGTTTAAATTAACTTTTCTGTGTACCTTATTAACATTTTTCAACATTATAGTCTTCTAGCCTTGTCTTCTGGATGCAATAGAATTGTGCACTTAAGGGTAATACAAGCACCGATTGTTAATCTGGTGAAAAACAGATTTTGCAACATCAACATTTTTTTTTAACTTTATTATTATCTTTTGCATATTCTTATTTCAAACTTAATACTGTCCAATCACTATTATGCCCCCACAGTATTTAACAGGGCTATACAGAAGCCAATATTGTAACTGGGCCCCCAAAGTAGCCAATATTATAAAAGGTCACCACAGTAGCCAATATAGCAACAGTGCTCCAACATTATCAAATATAAACACAGACAAGTACCCCACAGTAGCCAATATATTCACATGACCCCAGATAAACCAATATATTGTGGCAAAAATATTAGTCAAAGTAATAGTATAATAATAGCTAATATAGAGCTACTACAGTAACCAAGTCCCCACAAGTCCCAATATAGTAACAGTGCCCTCACAGTAGACAATATATTAAAAGGGACGGACAGGGGCAGATTAAGACTGCCATGGGTCCTGGGCTGTATGAAATTAACTCCTACAAGTCTGGAATTACTTCCTACATATAATACTAGAATCAAGCTCCTTGGGGAAAGGAGGATGTGTCCCTTCTACCTGCTTTCAATGTGTGGTTTCAAGACCGCTGGAGGATCTTCAGAGGTCCTGAAATGGCTCTTGCGTACATGTGTATTGGAAGCATGAACAGATGTACGAGGATTTAATGGGTGAGGGTCCTTCTCAGTATAACATTTGGTGAGTGGTTTTGGTGGCCATGCACCCCCTAGAACAGTGATGGCAAACCTTTTAGAGACCGAGTGCCCAAACTACAACCAAGACCTACTTATTTATCGCAAAGTGCCATCACAGAAATTTAATTTATGATTTATACTCCCTTCTCTGTCACAGTTTTCATTGATACCAGCCCCTGAGGACACCAATAAAGCAGAAAATAGTCCCAGGTACAGCTGTCACTTTAAAATAGCTCTGTGCACAGCTAGTCCTGGTCTGTCTGGGACTGCAGGAAGATACCTGGAGTCCTCTCTGGTGATGGCCTGAGTGCCCACAGGAAGGGCTCTGAGTGCCACCTCTGGCACCAGTGCTATAGGTTAGCCATCACTGCCCTAGAAGACTTAGGCCCCAGGCTACTGCCCACACTGCCTATAATATTTTCCACTACTGTGGCCAGGAGCAACCAAATAGTAACATGACCCCCTCAGTGGCCAATATAATAACAGTGCCCTCACAGTAGTCACTATGGTAACAATGACCTTCACAGTAGCCAATATAGTAACAGGGCTCCTCTGTAGCCAATATAATAAATGGGTCCCCATAATGACTAATTTAGTAACAGTGCTCAAGAGTAGCCATTATAGTAATAATGTCCCACATAAGCCTAGCTGCAGTGCTCCTCAGTAGCCAATCATCACAGTGCCCCACAGTAGCCAATAACTACAGTGCCCCCATTAGCCAAAAGTAACAGTGCCCTCAACAGCCAGAACAGTGCTCCCAGTAGCCAAAAGTAACAGTGCACCCAGTAACAAATCTAGTGCCTCCAGTAGCCAGAACTGTGTCCCAATAGCCAGTAAGACTAGAGCCCCCAGTAGCCAGAACAGAACATTTTGATTGTAGATTTCCTTTCATTGTAAATGATTCAATAGCAGTTTAACTTTGATTATTATGTTTTTGTATGGGGGTGAGGGTGTATTTTAGTATTTCACCCCAGGCAACAGAAAGGCCATAGCAGGGAAGCAGTAGGTATTAAATGGAGGGGTATTGTAATTTACCATGTCATATAATCTGCACATCTTAGCCCATGATTTGCAATGGTTAAAACAACAACGTGTCCTGCAGCTACAAACCCCAGTGATCGTCTATAATATGTCCCTACAGCACTACAGTAAATGCCCAGAGGTTGAGTATATTATTTTAGTTAGTTATTACAATAGTTGAATGAATACCTCTCATAACATAAAAAGTGCATTCCTGTTTGTCAAACAGATGAAGTAAAGTTGAACATTCCAAGCATGAGAGAGATGTCCCAGATTTCTTCTCTCACGTTCCCTACAAAAGCCCCATTGTTGGCCCAGCCAAGTGTTTCTCCTGTATGTGTTATTTTTCAGCAGCTCAATCATCAGTGATGTCTTTCTGGCTTCTGATACAAAGATGCAATTATTACAAAGGGCATAAAATATTCCATAACTTTTATTTTCAGCAAGTGAAGCGTTAACAAGGTTTTTATATCACACATTCATTTCCAGGCTTAAGAACATCTCATTCATTGTGGATTAAGTGTTCTTACCTACCGCCACTAGTCGTCCAGATGCTTCACCATTGACAAGCACAGGAATACTATAAGGGGGTGTGTTGCACTATAACCGAACTTTTTGGATATTTGTGAACATTTGAATATTTCCCCTATACAAAGTCAGCACTTCTTACTTTATTTTACATCAGGGGTTAACTTCCATTAATTTTTAGTGTTTTGCTATAGACATTCTGTTTATTATTACTGTATCTGTGTAGACTAGTAAAAAGGGTTAATGAACATTGAGAGACATTTCTGACCATGTATCTCTATCTCTCACAGAAGCTAGCATTAAATATACACTGCTTTTCCACTTGTTTTGCAGGAGAAAAACAGACTTGTTTACCAGACAAGCAGACATCTTGACCTTTAGAATGACAGGTGCTGTCTGGAAAGTTGTTTACACTTTAGAGTCCTGCTGCCATAGAATTTTTTGGGGACTCTATGTAAGTCTATGAGAAAACACTTTGTCATTGTTTTTTTCTGAAATGTAACGATTCCTCCCCTGGTAGAAAGTATATAAAGAGGACAATCCAAGTCCTTAGTGTCTTGCAGTTAGAGAACAGAGCTTGGAGGAGAATACTGACAATCTACCTGAACAACTAGAAGAAGAAGCTGTGATGGGGATACAGCCCAGGCCGTTCTTCAGCATAGTCACGGGAGGAGAATGGAGAAGCCAGCCCTATGCTTTGCTTGTAATGTTTTGCACTTGAATTTCTGCAATAAAGGAGGAAGCTGTTTACTGCAGGCCCAGACTCTCTGGAAATATTACCCACTGGAGTGCACCACGCCTTACCATCCCTTCCAGAGAGCATTAGCATGTGATGTCACCTTGACGGTGCCTGGCGGACCCAGCATAGCGTCAGGGCTCAACCCTAACCAGAGCACCGCAGTGGGAAATATTATTTGCCATAGTGAGAGCCACTCTATGAGATGTATATAAAAGTCATGAAAAAGCAGGAAGTTTCCTCCCACACTCCAAAACATACTGGTAGGTTGATCAGATTGTGAGCCCCATGGGGACAGGGACCGATTTGGCAAGTTCTGTGCTGCATAATCTGTGTGTGCTATATAAATAAAGAATTATTATTATTATATTTTACCTCGGGCAGTTGTGACAGACACAACACCTTTAGTACCGATTGTATCTTTCTACTACTGTTTTGTGCCTGTAAGCTGCTACTGAAATTAGAACACTATTCCGGTTCATTCTGCCGCTGGGCACGCCACTTGGTGTTGAGGTAATTAGCCAGGAATTGTGATTATTTCAGGCCTTGTACCACAGAAAACTGCCTATAAGCGCTGAAAAATCTTGCGCATGCACTTTTGAGATCCCTTTAGCGCAGCCGACTGCTCGGTGTCTTAAGGGAGAAAAGCCACTTTCGAGGGAGTGGGAGGTGATAAGCGGAGGAAGGAGGCAGAATTAATTGTGGAAAGTAGGAGTGCCAAATGGCTTTGTTGAGAGAGCCTGGAGCACCAGATTCTAATTAGCATAATTTGTGTTAATGAGAATGCGTTATTTTGTTATTCTGAGTACATATAAGAAACTTATCTTTGTGGGAATACCCCTTTAAGTCCTTTGTGATAAATTGGTATATAAACTTGGTGCCTCGATCACAATCATGTTCATTATGTAGCGGGTTTTGTTCCTGTGACTTTTGCTGTGCTGTCCAAATTACATATATACTTATCAGGACCTCTGCGCCATGCTAGTTTAGTAGGGTGTGAGGTTGGAAAAGGTAGAGGCTAGAAAAAAAATTCAAGGCTGCCCAAATAACTGGAACAACAACTATTACAATGAAAAGTGCTAAAGCTGCAAAGGAACATAAAGAACATCTTCAAAATGATTCCCTGTTAAAAAGCAAAAAATATCAAAATTGCTATAAAAAAACATGGAGCACGATCTAAACCTCGTGAATAAAACGTCACTAATATTAGAGATGTAGTTTTTTTAGGTAAAAGCCAGTGCAAATTGTGAATGCAAAACAAAGTTGAAGCTTAAAGGAGGTTGATACCTCTCTTTTACATATATTAATAAAGCCTATTCACATATTGGGGCAGATTTATCAAGCTGTCTGAAATTCAGAATATTTCTAGTAGCCCATGGCAACCAATCACAGCTCCCCTTTAAGACATTCATGAGCACTGGTAAAATGAAAGCTGAGCTGTGATTGGTTGCCGTGGGCAACTAGAAATATTCTGACTTTCAGACAGCTTGATAAATCTGCCCCATTGTCTGAAACAAGAAAACGGTGATTTCTTGACATTCATAAAATTCTCAATCTGTAATGTTTTTTTACTGGATTAAACAGACAAAAAAATTACCGGTAAACAAAAAATGAATGATAAAAAAGGTTTACTGGAATTATAGGATGTCGGCAAGGACAGATTAGATGCAGAACTACAAATGGAAACATAGGTTGTGATGCCAGATTTGAGTATTTTGGGTGTGTTAACCATTGTACATGTGGGAATCTGTAGAGTCTTATGTACAAGCATATTCATCTCTGTAATTAACTTGTATATGTCTCTTCTTGTGTGACTGTGTGTGCGTAGGAACGCTTGGGAAGAGGTGTCCGAGTTAATGAATGTCTCATAGAGTAATTTGTTGCTTCTATGTTCACAGTTAAATAAATGTACTACCTATTTCCTACAGTAGTAGATTATACTATAGGTGGTTTGAGCAGTAGCCCGGGCCCAAGCCTTCCAGGGGGGCTGTGGCCACCTACACTACCCACCAAATTGTATACTAACTGGGACTTTCATCCAAGAAATTCATATTTATCTGTTGCTGCTCTCAATACACATAAAAGTATAAAAGCCATTTCAGGAACTCCAAATGTATTGAAACCAAAGCACTCAGGAGGGACAAATTCCCCATTCCACTCCATTCCCCAAGAAGCTTGATCCTAGTACCATATGTAGGAATGATTCCAGACTTGTATGGGCTATAAAATTCATACAATCCAGGGCCCATGGCAGTCTTAATTCCCCCCCCCCCCTTACCTACAGTCCTAAACTGGTTCACAGCGGGGAAAAGACTGGCATCTTCCATCTCTTCCCATTAAGAACATATGCAGGTCAGCATACAGTGGGTACGGAAAGTATTCAGATCCCTTCAAATTTTTCACTTGGTTTTATTGCAGCCAATTGGTCAGATAAAAAAAATTCTTTTTTTTGCTAATTAATGTACACTCTGCTCCCCATCTTGACTTTTGCTAGTATATTAACCAAACAAAAAAAATATCACATGGTTATTAATATCCAGACCCTTTGCTGTGACACTTATATTTAACTCACATGCTGTTCATTTCCATCTGCTGCTCCTTGAGATGGTTCTACTCCTTCATTGGAACCCAGCTGTGGTTAATTAAACTGAGTGGACTCGATTAGGAAAGTCACAAACCTGTCTATATAAGACCTCACAGCTCACATTGCATGACAGAACACATGAGAATCATGAGGTCTAAGGAACTGCTCAAGGCGCACAGATACAGTATTGTGGCAAGACACCTATCTGGCCAAGGTTACAAAGAATTTCTGCAGCAATCAAAGTTCCTAAGAGCACAGCGGCCTCCATAATCCTTGGGGCAACCACAACTCTTCCTTGACCTGGCGGCCCAGCCAAAGTAAGCAGTTGTGGGAGAAAAGGCTTGGTGGGAGAGGTAAAGAAAAACCCCAAGATTACTGTGGCTGAACTCCACAGATGCAGTAGGGAGATGGGAGAAAATCACAAAGTCAACTATCACTGCAGCCTCCACCAGTCGGGCTCTATGGTAGAGTGTGCCAAAGGAAGCCTCTTCTCAGTACAAGACATATAAAAGCTGCATACAGTGTGCAAAACAACACATGAAGGACTCCAATACTATGAGAAGGTGACGAGTGATTTTTTTGGTGTTAATTGTAAGCGGTATGCGTTGAGAATATGCCTGCCTGCCAAATGCAATCCCAACAGTGACACATGGTGGTGGCAGCATCATGCTATGGGGTATTTTTTTGGCTTCAGGGACAGGACAACTGCTTGCAGTTGAAAAAAAGATGAATGTGGCCAAGTACAGAAATATCCTGGATAGAAAACTCTTCCAGAGTGCTCTGGACCGCAGACTGGACCGAAAGTTCATCTTCCAGCAAGACAATGACTCTAAGCACACAGCTAAAATATCAAAGCAGAGGCTTCAGAACATCTCTGTGACCATTCCTGACTGGCCCAGCTAGAGACCGGACCTAAACTCAACTGAGCAACTGAGACATGAAATTAGCTTCCACCAACATTCACCATCCAACCTGAGGGAACTGGAGAGGATCTGCAAGAAAGAGGCAGAGGATCCCCAAATCCTGGTGTGAAAAATGTTGCATCTTCCCAAGAAGACTCATGGATGTAGTAGCTCCAAAGCTGCTTCCACTCAACACTGAGCAAAGGGGCTGCATACTTATCACCATGTCATATTTCAGTTTTCATTAATAAATTAGAAAAAAATATCTTTTTTCTGTCAAGATGGGGTGCAGAGTGCACATTAATGAGCAATAAAAAGAACTTTTTTGATCTTACCAATTGGCTGCAATGAAACAAAGAGTGAAACATTTAAAGGGGTCTAAATAATTTCTGTGCCCACTGTAGCAGCCAATCCTGTCATACCTACCAGAAATTAACGTATAACAATGGGAAGGATAAGTCCAGCATCGGTGTAGAAGAAGGTTTATCGTAAATTAATCTTTAAAACTCCACTTTTATTAGAAAAAAAATCTTCTAAAAACATCAGAGACGTCTCATAGCATAGGAAGTCTGACGCGTTTCGGACTTCTATAGTCCTTAGTCGTAGCCTAATAGTTTGCTTCTGCACTGAGTATTTAAGCATACTGCCCTAGAAACGGAAGTACCCGCCCTTGTGCACATATGGAAATTTAAAACATGGTACAATCGAATTCTTATGCATACATTAATATATATATAGCAAATCATTTCTGTAGTTTAAACCCACGGGATAACGTGTGTTTAATGTTAATATCCAAAAGGCTTCCCGTGATTTCAAAGCCTTGGTCCAATCCCCTCCTCTTTTGGGGCGGTGCACTCTTTCTATGGGAATGACGTTTAAGGATGAAGTGTCTCCTCCATGAACTTCGTGTAAGTGTTTTGAAAGTCCTGATACGTTGGCTTGTATTTTATTAGTTTGGCTGTTGTGTCTTTTTGCTGCCGATATGTGTTCTGTAATTCTTATTTTTAACTTTCTTGTTGTACAGCCAACATATTGTGTGTTGCAATCCGTGCATGTGGCTAAATATACCACATGATCACTGTTGCAACTGACATAAGATTTTATGAGATATTCTTTGGATGTAACTATGGAAGTGAAGGTTGTGGTTTTTTGTAAAATGGTGCATAGACTGCAGCGAGGTCCTCCACATTTTGTGCTGCCTTTGTATTTTAGCCAAGTTTTTTGTGTTTGACTTTGTGTGACAAATAAGTTTGGGGATAACATATTGCCCAGATTGGATGCATTTCTGGACACAAATCTTATACCTTTGTCCAGTATTTGACATAGTTTCTCATCTTGGTATAAAATTGGTAAGTGTTTTTTTACAATACGTTTAACCTGTTCATATTGTTTGCTGTATGTTGTGCTGAATGTTATTACATCATTGTTTTTTGTATTGGGTTTTTTCTTTCTGTTGTGGAAGTATTCTGCCCTAGATTTCATACTGACATCTGTCTCTATTCTTTTTAAATGTTGTTTATTGTACCCCCGATCTTGTAATCGTTTTGATATGTTGGTTGCTGCATCTGTATACATTGTGTCATTGGAGCAAATACGTTTTGCCCTTATATATTCACCTTTAGGGAGGTTGCGGATAACATGTGACGGATGGCAGCTTGATGCATGTAAAAGGGTATTACCCGATATGGATTTTCTGTACAGGTTTGTATGAATGCACTGTTTAAGAATGTCTCCCGTTAATGCAATGTCTAAAAAAGATATGGATGTTTTTGAACAGGAAAACGTAAATTTCAAATTAAATGAATTTTTGTTTAGATATTGTATGAATTCTTGTATGCTGTCTGATGTGCCTGACCATATAAGGAGACAGTCGTCTATGTAACGTCCGTACCACATTATTTGGGCTGAAAAGGGATTGTTAGTACTGTAAATAAATATTTCTTCAAACCAGGACATGTACAAGTTTGCTAATGTGGGGGAAAATTTAGCTCCCATGGGGCAACCCTGTTTTTGAAAATAAAAAAACCCATCAAAGTTAAAGAAATTATTCTTAAGTAAGAAAAGTAAAACGTCCAGTATGTAGTTGATAAGGTCCATAGTGAAAGTACTGTATTTCCTCAGATGATGATTCGTGGCTTGTATTGCCAATGTATGAGGAATGCATGTGTATAGTGCTACTACATCACACGTAGTCCAGATGTAATTTTCTTTCCAATGTAAGTTGTCCATCGCATATAAAGCTTCAAATGTATCTTTGATATAGCCCGGTGTTCTCTTTACGAACGGTTGTAAGATATTATCCAACCAGGCAGCTATTTTTTCTGTTATTGACCCAATTCCTGAGATGATGGGTCTCAGGGGTGGGGGAAAGACATTTTTTTGGGTTTTCGGTAATGCATAGAAGATGGGGGTATTGGGGTACTCAGGTATCATGTTTTCTACTGTTCTTTGTGAAAAGATATTTAAATGTACACCTTCTTGTAATATCCTTTGAAGCTGTATCTTTATTTTGTTAGTTGGATCTTTTTGTACTGGGTTATATACTTCTGAGTCCTGTAACATATCAAGTATTCCTTTTTTGTAGAGATCCTTGTCCATAACGGTTATCGTTCCCCCCTTATCTGATGCACGTATTATTATGTAAGGGTTGTTTTGTAGTTCTTTTATTGCTCGGTTTTCCTGAGAGGTTAAATTGTTTGGCTTTGTGTTTATTTGTTGTTCTTGTAATCGTGCCAAGTCTTTTTCTATATTATGTTGGAACTGATCCATTATGGTCGCTCTAGAACTCACAGGATAAAACATGGTATTAGACAATGTAACAAACTTGTCAGCTTGTTGTGCTGGAAAGTATTCCTCCATGTTATTATCTTGTAGTTCTATCAATTGCATCATGGTGGTTTGTTCTTGATACATAGTGTTGACCGGTAAATTGGACTGGCCCCGCACATTAAGCACGCTTTTATTTTCAATTTTAACCTGAGTATTGTCCTCTTGATCAAAAAAATGTCTTTTTAAGGTTAGGAGGCGTATAAATTTATTGACATCTTTAATAGTTTCATATAAATTTACGTTTTTCGACGGCACAAAGTTAAGACCTTTGGACAAAACTGATATTTGAGAAGATGTGAGAGTACATGCTGACAACATGCTGACATGTTATTCGCAACCTCCCTAAAGGTGAATATATAAGGGCAAAACGTATTTGCTCCAATGACACAATGTATACAGATGCAGCAACCAACATATCAAAACGATTACAAGATCGGGGGTACAATAAACAACATTTAAAAAGAATAGAGACAGATGTCAGTATGAAATCTAGGGCAGAATACTTCCACAACAGAAAGAAAAAACCCAATACAAAAAACAATGATGTAATAACATTCAGCACAACATACAGCAAACAATATGAACAGGTTAAACGTATTGTAAAAAAACACTTACCAATTTTATACCAAGATGAGAAACTATGTCAAATACTGGACAAAGGTATAAGATTTGTGTCCAGAAATGCATCCAATCTGGGCAATATGTTATCCCCAAACTTATTTGTCACACAAAGTCAAACACAAAAAAACTTGGCTAAAATACAAAGGCAGCACTAAATGTGGAGGACCTCGCTGCAGTCTATGCACCATTTTACAAAAAACCACAACCTTCACTTCCATAGTTACATCCAAAGAATATCCCATAAAATCTTATGTCAGTTGCAACAGTGATCATGTGGTATATTTAGCCACATGCACGGATTGCAACACACAATATGTTGGCTGTACAACAAGAAAGTTAAAAATAAGAATTACAGAACACATATCGGCAGCAAAAAGACACAACAGCCAAACTAATAAAATACAAGCCAACGTATCAGGACTTTCAAAACACTTACACGAAGTTCATGGAGGAGACACTTCATCCTTAAACGTCATTCCCATAGAAAGAGTGCACCGCCCCAAAAGAGGAGGGGATTGGACCAAGGCTTTGAAATCACGGGAAGCCTTTTGGATATTAACATTAAACACACGTTATCCCGTGGGTTTAAACTACAGAAATGATTTGCTATATATATATTAATGTATGCATAAGAATTCGATTGTACCATGTTTTAAATTTCCATATGTGCACAAGGGCGGGTACTTCCGTTTCTAGGGCAGTATGCTTAAATACTCAGTGCAGAAGCAAACTATTAGGCTACGACTAAGGACTATAGAAGTCCGAAACGCGTCAGACTTGCTATGCTATGAGACGTCTCTGATGTTTTTAGAAGATTTTTTTCTAATAAAAGTGGAGTTTTAAAGATTAATTTACGATAAACCTTCTTCTACACCGATGCTGGACTTATCCTTCCCATTGTTATACGTTAATACTGGTCCCTGCACAGCACGTCCGTGCATCGGCATGAAGTAAACAGTACGGAGACACAAGAGTGGTGAGCTGAACCATCTTTTTCTTTTTTATATACCTACCAGAAAAGCAAACATACCAGCTGCTATTTGGCCCATCGACCAAGGGAACGCATTTCAACCCATAGTAAGCAGTTAGTGATGACAGCATTTCTAGTTTTTCTTGAGGTTAATAGCTATACTCCTGTTGCCATCAATTTTTCAATTTGGGCGGGTTTGGAAGAATAGAACCCAGAGACTGAATGCCAAAATTGCTACCCAAAACCCAATTGTTTATTGCAAAGTGCCAACAAGTTATTTTTCTACTTTCTGCTAAATCTTCCAACATTATCTATTATCTCAAGATACCAATAGCATTTAAAGATGGAGGGGAAGTTTGGATTATCATTGTAGCATTTCTCCAGTCAATCTGGCAAACTGTCCACTGGGGCAATGTCCTGAGTGCCCAGAGAGAGGGCTCCGAGTGATACCTCTGGCACCTGTGCATAGGTTCACCACCACTGCTCTAGAATATTGTTTAGATCCCTGTTGTACAGAGAAGATTATGGTCCAGTTACATCCGAATCTCTCAATTGGTGGTGGGAGTGAAACTCTTAGTGGTGTATACCAAGGACGTAACTAGGAGTGGCTACAAATATACAAATATGCATATTTGTTTACACATTTATACTCTTACACAGATCTGTCCGAGTAGCTGCTGACCACATGAGAGAAGAATACATCAGGAATTAGAGATGAGAGATCCCTAGTTTTGTCATTTTGCTGTCTCGCCTCTCTCCCCAAAGCTGAGCTGCATATGTATGCCGTGTACTGTGGAAAATGTGCATGGTTAAATACATATTATACTGTACAATGTGCAGCATAATATATATATATATATATATATATATATATTATGGTGCATGTCCTCCATTCTTTAGTGTGTCAGGTAGAATTCCGGGGCCCCCTGACACTGCGGGCCCCATAGCAGCTGCTATCACTGTAGTTATACCACTGGTCTATACAGATATGTACTAAAAGAAGACTGACTGACCTGCTACAACTTTTGTCTTTAAAACGTTAATAATCTCCAGAGGGGAGGAGATTTGGGTCATGTCTGTCAGCCTGCATCACAAATCTCTCTCTATATACACACACATGAGAATTACTTTATATGTGTAAATCCACGCAGATCATAGAATTTTGCAATAGTTTATGTATACTGTACAGAATGATTACTTTTTTATGCAGCCCAGTGCACTTGATGTCATTCATGAATTCTCATACTTGGTAACCTTTATTGGTCACTGATCTCTTCTTATTTTTGCTGCTATCATAGTGATCTATGGGGTTGTGCTTCATGACCATATAACAGATACCCATTTACCCATTTTTTTCTTGGCTATTTTGTTTATCCATGGAGGAATTAGGAGGCATTATTTAGTGTTTGGACAGTGGTGTGTAGCGGTTGACCCCTACACGGGTCCCCGCCTTTGGATATACTGTATATTATATTTTTTACATGTTTTTAAATGTATGTCTTTATCTTTTGGTTTGTTTCTCAATAAAATATAAGATAGATTGCATTTAGAGGAAGAGTGACATTGAACTGGCCCTTGTAGTATGCATTTGTATTGGCTTTTTGTTGCGGTCCATTTAGGTTACAAGGGCGACACTGCTTTTTAAAAATATCAATAATCCAGATTTATTTTCGGTGGGCAGATTCAGATGAGCCCCTCATGTTATTCACACTGTTTAACTTGTTTGAATTAAAACTGAATTATGGAATGTACATTTACACGGATAAAACTTTTCATGCTTTTATGATAATGATTTTATTTGTATTGTTTGTGCGGTTATCTTGTGTAGCCCTCATGACAGATAGAGTTCCAGCTATGCTTGGGAACAAGTCATTTGAGATTCCATATCAGCTTTTCAATCTATGTAATTTAGCGGATATGCTCTATTTAAGACTACATGCACACTGCCTTTGCCTGCCGTACCGTAGCACGGCGGGCACTCGTCAGTGCCGGGGGAGAGGAGGAGGGAGAGAGCGCCGCTCACCATAGGAATATATGGCGCACCGCGCCGTATTCCAGAGAAAGATAGGACATGTCCTATCTTTCTACGGGGTACGGAGCGGTACGGTGCTGCACGTGTGCTTCACCGTACCGATCCCATAGGGCGCCGTGCGCCCATTGCCGTCTATGGAGACGTTTATCGACCGTATATACATCCCCCATACGGCAGTGTGAATGTAGCCTTTTAGGCGCAGCTGCTCTGCCTGTCATGCTACGCAAATTGGGGGGCGTGCCGTCAGACGATCGGACTGATTCGGACTAAGCGTGGGATTTAACTTTCAAAATGTGTCGCAATACAATGCACTTACATGCACCAGGAAGAAGATGGTGAACTCCGACTGACCTGAGAGGGGAAGCGACACATGCAGGATATTGGGTGCACAATCTTAGTGATTTGTGGCACAGTGCATTGTTGCGGGCAATGCACTTTCGTTGATCTCCAAGGAACGGGTAAGTAAATGTGCCCCATTGTGTCTAGTGGCTGTATGGACTGAAATATTTTAATATTCCAAGGAATGAACTAAAAGAGAAGCTTTTCACATTTTCATCTAAATGTTGCATCTAAATGTTCTTCATTTATACTTTAAAACAGCAGAAATGAATGAGTGAGTGCAAGACTGAACCAGGCAGAAGCAGCTTGAAATCTATTTCACATGGGAAGAACCCGTACAGGCAACCTGTCACCAGATTTTACACCATAAAACTACTATGTGCCTCTTGTAGGGTATGTCCTTTCTAGAATTCCATCTTCTCTAAAGTCATGTGAAAATGAGCCGAGAAAAGTTATATTTTGTCAGAGATGAGTCAAGTTTAGAAATGCATTACTACACATTGGGAAGTGACCTTTGTAACAGTGATTGTTGGTTTCTGCCGCGTCATATGGAGCCCTGGACACACTATCAATATTGATAAGGACCTATCAATTACCTAAGGGCTGATTTGTGAATGTCACTAGCTTATACTTTTATCTGATATTTTACAATGTACTCAAATACAGGCAGTCCCCGGGTTACATACAAGATAGGTTCTGTAGGTTTGTTCTTAAGTTGAGTTTGTATGTAAGTCGGAACCGTATACTTTATTATTGTAACCCCAGTCAAAATCTTTTTGGTCTCTGTGACAATTGGATTTAAAAAGTGTTGGATTGTCATAAGAACCAGGATTAACAATAAAGCTTCATTACAGACGCCTCTAACTGTTATAGCTGATTATTGTAGCCTAGGACTAAAGTACAGTAAATTACCAACATCCAGAGGGCCGTTTGTAACTAGGGGTTGTATGTAAGTCAGGTGTTCTTAAGTAGGGGACCGCCTGTATATACATGCTCAAAATTAGTAGACAGGAAAAATAGAACCTATCCCCAAAAAAGAGTATGACTTGTGTTTATGCCAACATAGAATTTCTGAATTCTAACGTGACGTAGTGCTCATCCCTAGGGTTTAATCACACAGGAGTGTCCCCATAGATCTTTACGACTCCTGTCCTATATTTTGCCAGATTTGCAGCCGCTAGTCTGTCTATGGAGGGAGGAGAGGTGGAGGGCGCTCAGCCCTGCCTCCTCCTTCTCCCCGTCCGCTCGCCCCCGGACTGGATCCCACATACTACCCATATCAGGTGTGCAGCTGTTTTTAGAGAAAATTTGCTATGTTTTTGATTTCCTCGATATCTTCTCTATGAACTTATCCATATTTGTTCTATCAGGACCGCCACTAGGAGTTCAGGGACCATGACTGGCAAATTTTGTGGGCCCCACACAGAATGATCATCCACCCTTGTGTACACAGTGAGTTCCCTTCACCTGGAAAGGGAAGAGGGTTTTCTGTGACTTAGGGCCCCTTCTTCTGCTTGGGGCCCCCTGAACACAGTCACACTAAACCCCCCTGATGGCAGCCCTGGGTTCAATGACAGCGATTGATGTATAAGAAATTGTAGGACAAGTTCACTATCTTCCTGTTACTTCCCTTTCTTTACCTATAGTATGAGTGACATATAGCAGTAATAAGCAAACAAAGGACGAGAATTTTTGCCATGACGTATACGATGCGACAGGTTAACCGGTGGAATGTTTGACGTGAAGCTTTGACGTCACAGCAGGATAAGGCACAGACACTATACGGTACGCAGCAGATTTTCATGGGTTAGGTGATCATCTCTATACGTCTGGCTGGAAACTTAATTATGCAAACAATGTTTCTGAATGGAAACAAACACATGTATTCATCCAGTGTCACACACATATTCTCTTGTCTAGTCACAGGCATAGCGTACAGGGCTGGCATGTGGGCGTCCCCTCCCTGGATCACTAGACCTGTCCTTCTGGTTTAACTCCACCTCTGTTTGTGCACAGTCAAACATTCACCTGCCATCAGACCACGACCAAAGATTCAGTGGTATCTAGACCAAGTGACAGCCACCTTCGCAGCAAGTGACAACTTTTTTTTTGTGTGTGTGTTTGCGTCTGCTGGAATTTTACGGGAGTGCAGATCAAGGCAGGAGAACCTAGGAAAGTTAAGACGGTGAGTAGATGCCGGATATTCTCTGCGGAAAAATGACATAAAGCATTAAAATAACATAATAATAGAAAGAGACTGACAAGAGAGAGAATGAGAATATTGAAGAAGATCTATAAGGCAAATGCAGAACTATATATTAGTCCATGTGTGTGATTATTAGTAGCATGCGGTAATAAATGACACCATAAGTGACATATAGATGATGGGATGGAGAATGACAGGACAATAACTGGATGATGAAATAGACAAAACTTGTAATGTCCCTTTAAATGCAGGGTGGGGGGGAGGTTGTCACTTCCTTTATCTGCACCTTAATGGGCCCCTTGGCAGGACTGCGAGTAACATGAGAGGGGGCCTGGCACTACCTGTGCCCCGTGCTGTTTCTGTTGTGTTCATCACTGAAAGCTTTGGCAGGGAGTTTTGTAAGGTGATAGTAAAGCCTGGCGTCAGGGCTCGCTAGAAAACCGCACTGACCGGGTATGATGTATGTATAAAAGTCAGCACTGTATGGCACCACTGGCACAAACACACAGCAAAAACATATATATAAAGGGATTATAGTGAAGCCACGTATTTACAGCAAGTATTTGCTCTGTGTAATGTCAGGGTTATGATGAGATTACATGTATTAACATTCTTACAACATGAACATATTAAAAATATATGTTACAATGCACTGTGCCACGTGACCGGATGTGGAGTTACTCTGAATTATACGTTCCGCTTTTGACTACAAGATTTTATTTCATATTAAATATGCCAGTATTCCCCTTTAAGGTGACTTTCTGGGCTGCGCTGGCTTGAGATGATGAGTGATGTATTTTTTGGTCTATCTCAGGAATCACATTACAATCTGAAATCTACACCCAAGTGCTGCTGTCTATACGCTACTCAACAGATATAGCGCCATAGATTGTATAATGGATATGCATGGTATTGCAGCTTAGCCCAATAGTCACTAGCATAGGACTGCAAATAGGTCATGTGACAGATGGATGCGATGTCATAGGCTGGAAAGGCGGAAGCACTTCAATCGCCTGATCGGATGGGGTGCCAGGAATTATTCCACCCCAAGCTAATTTTGATGACCTGATGTCCCGAAGGATATAAAGTTAAAATTCAGTTATTAATTTAGTGAAGCTATAATTTCATTAGTGTAAAACATAAATCATTTTTCCCGATATCAGAGAATATTGGCATTGAAAATCTGGCCCATTAGAACAAACTAATCTTTGGTTACTATGGGCAGTCACATCAAGCTGTTGTGTAGTTCCCTGCATACTTATCAGTCTACAGTACTTGGACCATGAATCCTGAATAGAAATTAGTGAAGGATTAAATACTGGTATTATGCCCTATGCACAGAATGTTTGAAGTGAATGTGGCCATGTGCTATCCGTATTAAAAGTGTACGGCATAGGTAGCATATGGCCACATTTCGTAGCCGTATTGCCCACCTAACCATGTCAGAGCGCCTTCTTATGGATGTAGAGGGACACTCACCCCCTCTTCTTTCTGGAACCGGCTATATGCTATGCCTAGGTATGGCCTGGGTGAGCTAACCTAACATTCGTCTACAAGAGGCCTAACAAAGGGCAAGTTAATAGCTATAGTACATGGGTCATGGAAACAAATTTTTTCAGTACCTGCCAACCACTACCAACCAAAGGGACCTAAAGCTTTCATCCCTTGATGTTGACTTGGAAATCATGAAATGTTTTTACAAAAATATATCTTTTTTGTTTGTGGGGGGTTTCATAGATTTCAATAGAATGGGATATGCATTTATGACCAACTCTTATATGTAAGTGTAGTAGGAGGACATGTGGTATCGCAATGGGAGTTTTAAACAACTGTTTTGCCTTCAACCATAAAGAGGACCTCTCAGGGTTATTTGGTACACCAAACCACCCACAGATCCTTATGGACTGGTGGTTTAGTTTTCCAAATTGTCCTTTACCAAGTACCTCTGTGGGAGCTATTAAAATAAAAAATGTTTATTTCTAGGTATGTATAAAGTTTTTATGGAGGGACTTGGTAAAGGGCAAAACTAAACCAGCAGTCCATAATGACCTGTTGGTAGTTTAGTGTCCCAAATCGCCCTGACAGGTCCTCTTTAAATGGGATGTCCAAGACTGAATATTGATAACCGACAGATATTGAACACCTGCAGTAATCTGCTTTGGCTTGTGTAGTGGGCATGTAATCCCAATGGCAAAGGAGATGGGACCAGTGTCGGACTGGGTTTCCTTAGGCACGACAGAGAAATCAATCTGGGGGCCCACTTTTCATTATCCCCCATACTCTAGCAGCCTTCAAATTGTGTTGTTTTCTGATGGACCCCTGGGGGTCAGTATTGGGTTGAGCCAGGGCCCACCGGAGGATCCTCTGGTACTTTGATGGGCCAGTCCGAAACTGGGTCGGACCAAGGAGTCTGGGCCTCTTTTCTACAAGGGTCTCATTGCAAATAAATGGCCTATGGTATTTAAATCCTTAACTTTAGCTTTTTCCCCATAGAAGAATGATGTCATATGATTGTTGGTATAGGCAATCCCAAATTGCAGAAATTTAGATCCGGATTGTCAGCATTCAATTACAGCGATTGCCTAATATCGATACGCAGTGTACAATTTCTGTTGGAAGGAAGTTTGTTGCACTCATGGGGATAATATGTACCGCACTTGTTAGTCCTCTCTTCTCCGTACAATGGGCATTCATCACAACATTCAAGAAAAATGCATGGAACAAAAAACGCCAATAAGTCAAAGCTAATTAGAGTCTTAGTCACACAAGGCCTTACACTTGAATGGCTTCAAATTCCTGATCCATTATTGAGAGCCCCTGATCGTGCCGCCAGTACGGAGGCTGAGGAATGTGAGTGTGGCAATGCAAATGTCACAGCACTCATTCTAGGATGCCAGGTAGAGGTTACGTAACCTTCACATTGCTTAACCCTAACTGTGCAGGATCACTTTTACAAGTGTCCAGATGATCCTCGTCGAAAAGCTCCTAAATACACTCTATTAGTGTCAATGAGATGACTCTTAGGATAATCCCCTTTAAAGAAATTTAGGAAAGCTGTTGGATCCATCAGTGTCCTTTGTAAGATTAGATCATGCATAATTTCCTCATGTTGAACATACATAATGGAGGCCATTCAATATTGAAACTGGCTTTATTTTTTTCCCCTTGCGCCTGTTGCACAATACTAATTAAATATCAGTGGTTTTACGATATTCTTTTTTTTTGGCGCACAATCTGGGTATGGCTTGGGAACCCAATACTTTTCCTGCGCACATTCTTTGGCGCACGCTAAGGCCCCTTCCACACTTGCGTTGCAGATCACGTCAGAGTTTGATCAGGGTGCGATCAGGATTTGGTCAGTGAAAAAGCACATTTTGCATCAGAGTGCAATCAGTTTTCAGTCAGAGTTTGTTCAGTGTCTCAGTTTTTCACGCGCGTTTTCAATGCAATTTCAATGCGTTTTTCACGCGCAGAAAATGTGCGTAAAATGGACTCAGGACTGAGCTCTATCTTTTCTATGGCAATTGATGCGTGATTGATGCATCTCCATAGACTTGTATGGTGCGTTTTTCACGCGCGTGACTTGCAAAAGTAGAGCATGTCGAGATTTAAACGCGCGTTAAAATAAACGCGCGTGTGTGTGTGAAAAAAAATGCAAGTCTGAAAAGAGTGCAATGCAAGTTCTGCGCGTCAAAAGCACACGCAGAAAACGCACGTGAAAAAAGCAAGTGTGAAAGGGGCCTTAAAAAGCTGTAAAAAGCTGGTTTATGGAGTTCTAATTCACCTTCATAAAGACAGTTCTAGACCTTTATGGTCCTGCGCCAAAACATTAATCCCTTGTACCACAATCTTACAGCCCATTAAAAATTATAGCACAACTTGTGTGCCAAAAACACAGATCCTGCACCCAAATTGATAAATTCCTACCAGTATTTCTAAGCTTTAGAGTCCAGTAGTCACACAATTTCCATATGCACAGTTAAACAGAGAATTCCGATAATCATTAATAGGACCACCCACTGGACTACTCTGGAAACTAACAAAGTATACAATTTTATGATATATGACGTGCCGCGTTTACCGTACCCTTGATTAAGAATACAATTTTATACATGACATGTTCTGCTAAATCTTTTCCCACATACTTCTGTATCTACCTACCCAGTGACTACTGCTGCATAACATGCTGTCTGCAGATAGGACACTAGGTCCAATCTGCTCAGCTCCTTCTGCTCTATAACATGATACCTGTAGATAGGACACAACGTACAATCTTCTCAGCTCCTCCTGCTCCAAAACTCGATACCTGTAGATAGGACACAATGGGGCTCATTTACTAAGGGTCGCACGCTGCACTAAAGTCGAACTGTTCACCTTTTTCGGGTCTAAAACGGCTTGTACAGGTATTTAATAAGTGTGTGCGCTGGGATTGTTTTTGCGCATGCAACTCTTTTTGCAGTGCAGCTGCCCTGGCTTCCATGTGACACAAATTAGGGAACGTGGACTGTCCGACTGATTCGGACTGATCGCGGTATTTAACTTTTAAATTGTGTTGCAAGCCCTAGGATGCACCACTAAAAAGATGGTGAATTCTGTCGGACATGAGCGGGGAACATGCATGTTTTCGGGCATACGATCTCAGTGAATCCCTGCACGGTGCATTATAGTCAGACAATGTGAACTCCAGTGACCGTGTATGTAAATGTGCCCCAATGTATAATCTGCTCAGCTCCTCCTGCTCTATAACATGCTGCTACAGATAAGACACTATGTACAATCTTCTCAGCTCCCCCTGTTCTATAACATACTGCCTGCAGATAGGACGCAATGTTCAATCCAATAAGTTCCTGCTCTATTCACAGTGTTAAAGATTATCTTTGGGAAGAAACGTAGAGAGATTGTACTGCCATTACAATGGGACTTTGAGATGGTAACAGGATTAGGCCATTTGTAATTTGAATCAAGAGTTCTATGTCTATTACTGTTATGTTATTAAATATTATTATTATTTTATTATTAACATACAGTAAAGTTCAAGATAGTGGACTGCAGTGCATAGAGGTATATTCCAACTATGCATCTTCTATACTGATGCTTTCACTGGGAGGTATTCATCAATTTTGTGCAGGAGCCATGCTTTTGGTGCACTAATTGCTAGGTAACTCCACATTCATGAAGGTGAAATAGAGCTCCGTAGACAAGCTTTTTGCAGGTCAAAGTGTGCGGCACAAATTGCGCCAAAAAAGTAACTAGAGGCAAAGCTGCTCCCAAATTCAGGTGCAGCAAGGAAAGAAAAACTATTTAAAAAACTGTTGGAAAGACAATTACTCCCACGTGTGATTTGTCCTGATAAATAAAGGACAAATCTATTTCTGCTTTTTTATATAACATGCTCTTTTACAATAACTTGTACATGGATTTGTGCCCAGCGACATGCCCATCCATTTTACTGAATTTGGTACATATGCAAAATTCTGTCTATAAATAGTCCATTCCCCATGTAATTCCAGATCCAAGCCTAAAACAACAAGGTTCATTTATTTCCAATAGCAGTTCCAGCGGCTTCCTAAATTTGACAGGCAGAAGAGTAAGCAGGTGATGGTAGTATCCTCTGACCCCAAACACCCAAACCGCTCGAACACTCTGATTCATGGCTTCAGCACAATGACAAGTGGAGTTTTTAGGTGATACATAGGTTCTTATTTGTACCTATTTTTATACATGAAATTCAATAGAAACTGAGCGACAGTGTGACAGTTTTTATCGCCATAGTGGTTCATGTTTCCAGGAAGTATTGGCTAAAAGGGATAGTTCAGGCTATGTAAAAATAATAAGAATTTAGGCCCTGTTCACACATCATCCAGATCTGTACAGTATATGCTATCAGCCTGCCAAGAAAGCAGGGGAGTTCTCAGGATCATTAAGATTTCTGGTAGCACTGTGCTGGGCTAGAGGGGTCTTTGTTTTTTAAAGCAGCCCCTACCTCTGATTAAAACATAACTGAAACGGAACAACCCCTTGAGCGCCAAAATGACCAGGCCTGAAAAGATATTCTGCAAAGAGACCCCTGGAGGCCTTTTTGCTTTTTTTTTTTTACTTATTTATTAGAATTTTTAAAAAGTTTTCTTAAAACTTCTATCCTAGCTTTAGTTACAGAGTGAAACAACCCTTTGTTGGGGACTTATGAATCAAGTCTAAAATTTGATGTTTTTGGTCAGTAAAAATTGTCCAATTTTGATGCGATTTGGGTCAAAATGTTAGTGCTATCTTAGTATCCGATTTTAATTGTCATCATAGTTGTATCCGAATTTCCTAGCTCCGAGCAACTACCTTTTTTCATCTTCTAAGAATACCACACTAGTGCAGTCCATTTTTTTTTTTACACACCCTGGAAGATTAATCACAAGTATCTGAGAGGAGAACTGTTCTAGTTGCTTATAGTAACCAATCAGAGCTCAGCTTCCATTTAATAAACAGCTGTGGAAAAATTAAAGCTGAGCTCTGATTTGTTGCCATGGGCAACTAGAACAGATCTGCTCTCAAGCATTTTTTTATAAATCTCATAAGTCTCATTGACTTCAATGAGCAACTTTCACACACAGTGGGGGGCATTTATCATGAATCCAGAGCTGACAGATACACCAGGAGATTTGTTTTTCATGCACAATAAAAAAAACAACCCATATAAATGTGATCTACGTTTTTCATATAAATAGATGAGTGAAAAATCATCTGCACTCATATTATTTGCAAAAGCAGTAATTTTTTTCAGAGACTCTAAAAGCAGAGATATATAAGTTGTCCATGGCAATCAATCAGAGCGTAGCTTTCATTTTCCCACAGCCGTTTATAAAACTAAAGCAGGGCTTTGATTGGTTTCCATGGGCAATAGAATAGTTATGTAATTACCTCAGACATTTGTGATAAACCTCCCACATTGACTTGAATGGGGAGTTTTTCAGTCATATCGTACGCAAAAGTTGAGCGTGCTGCGTCTTTCACTCAGCAGGGCAAGCATGCATGAAAACAAATGCATGTGTGAAGAATTTTATTGTCCCCAATGGGTCAGTGTCTGATATCATGTTCACATTTGAAAAACTGCCCTCACATTGAAAAGACCCTCACATAGGACCATGGCACTACGACCAGGCCGCCATGTCTGTTGTTTGCAACCCGTTTTGTCACCAGCATGTGAGGTCTGCTCACGCACTAATGATAGTAAAAAAGACTGTCCGGGGCGCAAACTCAGACAGACAAATTGGAATTCAATTTGCTCCAAAATCTGTGATTCGTTCAGAGAACCACAACTGTGTACATTTTTTGTGTGCCATCCATGGAAACAAGGGATATCACATGGACAAATTCTATGTTCTTGTGCATGTAACCTAAATTTAAAGTTTGAAGATGTTGGGAAGACACAATGAACTAAGCGTTTAGCCAAGTTAAAACTTACAGTAGTTCTCATACAGTGTTTTTCTATCATTATGTATGTTTCATGAGTTTTTCCACAGCACATATACCGGAGAATTAAGGCAACAAAGTGTCGTCTTACTGTTTACTTTGTACATAGCTTGTTCATAGTTACAAGGTTGAAAAGAAAGACGTACTGTACCTCCGACATGAACAGACTCTTTTATTTCTGAACCTTAGTTGACCCAATGGAAGTCAAAACCCACCCTTGGAGAGCGTACACTTACATTTTATGGCTAAAGTTAAACATCCTATTTATAACTTGAATGGGTTATTATTGGATGAGTCTGCGAAGGATCCGGGTGTAACCATTAATAATAAACTAAATTGAACAAACAATGCCAGTCAGCTGCATCAAAAGCTTACGGCATAATGAAAAAGGTCCATGTAGGTCTTGTAGAAGATCAATTAATTGAAAGAGATTTCCCTTTGAATATAACGGAAAATCAAAATGGACCGTGATCTTATATCAAGACTGACATGGTCATGGTTCTTGACATGGTCTTGCCCCCTATCCTGTGGACACTGTGAATAGTGATGTTTCCAGGTATTCATGGTTTTCTCAATTTACTTCAATGGAGGTTCGAAAAATAGTAGTGTAAAAAAGAGAGCATATTTACATACTGGGGGTGGATGGCGTTCAAGTGATCACCATTTGGAAGATAGCTGTAAGCGGAGTTGGACTGGCCCATTAGAGAACCAAAGGATCCTTTAATGGGCCCAAACTTTAACTCAATGATGGCCCCCAGAGGTAAAGCAGAAGACAACCTAATTTGGAAGTTACTAGATATTTTTTCTCTAGGGGATGATGAATTTTATCTGGTGGACGCAAGGAGCCCCAGTCTGGCACTAGCTGTGAATGGTGAATAGAGGGATCCTAATAAAATTTTATCTGGTGGGCGCAAGGAGCTCCAGTCCGGCATTAGCTGTGAATGGAGGGCTCCTAATAAAATTTTATCTGGAGGTGCGAGGAGCCCTAGTCTGGCACCAGTTGTGAAGGAGGGCTACAAATAAAATTCTGTGTGGTGGGTGTAAGGAGCCCAAGTCTAGCAGTAGCTGTGAATGGAGGGCTCCTAATAAAATTTTATCTGGTGGGCCCAAGGAACCCTAGTCTTACACCTGTTGTAAATTTCTTAGGTGGCATGTGGCCCTGTAAAATTTGGGCTGTTATTTAGTGCTTCTATCTGTATTAGTGCAAAAAGGAAATTGGCAAAAAATAATTGTGACATTAGTAAAGGTCGAGATAACAGAGATTCAGGTGATGCGATGGTAAACATTGATAACTGGCGTTTGGTGTGATGTGGAATTTAGCGGCCAGTATACAAACAATGTGAATAAATGACAAAGATACTGATTACTATACAGCAGCTGGTCTGGAGATGGCACATTTCCCTCTTATATGATATTTCACTTTTACAGCCAAGACTAGTTGTTTATACTCCATGTCTAAAGGTCAAAAATAGTTGTCTCCTGTAACCTTTAAAGCAAGGTGTAAAAAAAATCACAGCCTGGTGCTGTATGCAGCTTTTCTTCTTTTCCGTTTTTACTATTTTCAGACACCTCATGGACATAAGCGTTTGTATTCAAATTAGACACCGGACCTATACCGACACAATGTCAACTTGTGCACTATTGTATGCAATCGCCCTGCCAGGACTTTGATCTTATATTCAAGAATACTATCATAAGGTCCTGGCAGGGCGATTGCTCATGGACAGATAAGATCACATGACCTTCCATCTGTGGCCATTTTATCATGTCTGGCTAATGAGGTAAAAGGCAGAAGGCTCCACTTTACATATCAATAAAGCAGAGCAGAACTATCAATAGATACTTTACCTAATATCCTGCCCTCCACACTTACACATACTCACATTACAAAAACATGAGGTAGTGACCAAGTGACCAACCCCTTTAAATCTGCACCTTTTTGATCCCGTGGCATAGGCTTGAATCCCAGAAGCAAGCACCATCCATACATGTAATGTTAGATTAACATCACATCTCATCTTAACACATAGGGATCTGCTACTAGCTGCCAAAGATTTGATGCCCACACAAAAGATGTACTCAGCCAATACATGAGTATTCATTGGGGTTTTAGGTTGATCACTGGGCATCTCTACATAGGTTGGTTGTAGGGATTGAACCTTCATAGAAATGTATTATGTTCATCACCCCATGTAAAAGTGATATATAGGGGGTCATTTACTAAGGGCCTAATTCGCGTTTTCCCGTCATGTTACCCGAATATTTCCGATTTGCGCCGATTTCCCCTGAATTGCCCTGGGATTTTGGCGCGCTATCGGATTGTGGCGCATCGGCGCTGGCATGCAGGCGACGGAAATCGGGGAGCGTGGCCGAACGAAAACCCGACGGATTCGGAAAAACCGCCGCATTCAAAACAAAAAAATCTGTTGCGGAGCTTGCACTTACCTTAACTCAGCCTGGCTCGGTGAACTCCATAGCGTTCCGATGCTTTTCACCGCAGCAGCGCCACCTGGTGGACGGCGGAGGAACTACCTTAATGAATCCAGCGCAGAGAATGCGCCGCTGGATCGCGAGTGGACCGGGTAAGTAAATCTGCCCCATATTGTTGTATCATGTAGTACACCAAAACTAGTATCATGAAGAACTCTCTCTCTCTGTAGTTGGAATATGAGGAACCTGCATGTTTTATGACCCCTTCAAAGCTGGTAGATCTTTTTAGTACTCACATGAAAAGAACTAACTTCTGTATATTTAAACAGAGCTCATAGCAACAAGTTCCAAAGGCTAACATGCCGCACAACAAACACCTCTACTTGAGTTACATACTGCTTTCAGCAGATCAAGCTCTCGTCTCGGCTGATTCCAAAATGCAATCTACAAGTACCATGGAGTTATTCAGAACACAGAAAATGGTTAGGGTTGCGTTCACACCTTATTTTCAGACTGCATTACAGATCACAGACCATGATGGAGACATTTATTATAAAAGTCAATGGAGTTCATCTGTACCATTTATGTCAGTCATGTGATGGATTTGACACTGTTATTATAATCATTGTTCGTAGCCTGTGAAGGAGAAGAAGAGCATAAAATAACAAAGATGTGAAGCCTAAGTGATCTTATGTCACATTTACAACATGGCTAAAAGGACACCAGGGTAATACATACATTGTAAATACATTATCTACTAAGTGGCAATCTCATACTCTTTATAGCATATAATACACTCATTTGCTTCAAACAAGCACTAGGAAGGAGTTGCTGGAATATAATGTAACTTTCATTGCATAAAAATTAGAGTGTAAGGATCAGTTTATTGCAGAAAACTGTACATCTGCAGGGAGACATCACTATGTGCATTATTCCTATACAATGAAATCACCATGGGCCACAATCATCACATATCGTAAAATAGGCGTACAAGCCATGATTTAGTTGAAATTCATGGCGCCGTGTCAGGAAGTGCGACTTCTCGGCCCAATTCGCAAGTTGGGCAGGGAAGGGGTGTTGCCGTGTCATGCAGTGGGCAGGCGCAGGCTATGGTGGCTCTGGCGGTGCACCCCCAGACGGACCCTCCTGATAAATCTGGCGAGTGCTGAGGGCAAAGATAGAATCATACGTTGGCGCACTTAGTATGATAAATGTGCCCCCACGTGTAATACCTCAATACTTATTGTGGGTTATTTATGTTTAGTCTGGAAATTTGCACCTATATTTTTTTTCATTTAGGTTTTGGGATTGGTTGATATAACTGGCATCTTAGCCTGTTGGCTATTTAAAAAAAAAGTCGCACAAAACTTGCAACCCCTTCTAATCTTTTTCCTACCGCCAACTCAGGAGTCGAGTTTATTTGGGACTTTTTACCACATTTTTTTTTAAATGGCCACATCTGGGTCCTAAGAAATATATTGAGCGCAACACTAAAGAAAAGTGCAGGAAAAAGTAAAAAAGTCATACATTTTTACGCAAACAAAAAAAAATTAACTCCACTGTACACTTTGGGCCAGTTTATAATTGCCGTTTCCCAGTTGAATAGCTACCGCATGTTGGCCGAATCTCTGTTTAAGGAACATAGCCCGGGAATCGGACCAACAGGTTTATGATGCTGCCATCAAGTCACGAGACAACAATTGCCAGCATCAAAGCTGCAACTCCTGGTCCCATAGAGGTGTTCAGTCCTATAAATATTGGCAATGTTCGAAAATAGCGTTTATTGCTCTGGACCCACTACTGGAGGTGCACAGGCCTCATTCGTAGTCAAGCCCTGTAGGCATGTTTTGTAAGATCTATGAAAGGCAGAGAAATAAGTCAACACTTCCTTAGTATAAGAAGCAGAGAGGATTAATATGCTTTGGTTGATCAGACATGTTACAATGTTATCATTTCTGACCAAACAGACATGATCAATACGTCTTACCAGGTTCTTATCATCGCTTTTGGTCACAGCGATAGCAGCTCATGTTTGTCTGCGGATAAAGGCTTGTACCACACGTGATGGAAGAATTGTTGCCATAGGTGGACACTTTTCAGACTGGAGGAATAAACTGCAGTAATATTTTCTTTACCTTTGTGAGTAAAGGGTTAACTCAGGCGAACCTGGTCAGGGCGTGGTGAGGGCATTGGGCTTGCTCCATGCTCATTACTAATGTCATCATAAAACCAGGAACTTTGATCCTTTCAACTAAGTTAAGCGATATTTCTGAGCGATGCTCAAGGATCATGGGAGGGAAAACATTCTAAAATTATCTCTGGAAGAACAATGTTCTATATACTAAAAGTATTTTGTCACTGCTTAAATTATCGGAACAAACTTTATAATGCAAATATGGGTAGATACTAGGGTCCACTGGAGAATTCTTGACTGTCACCTAAGAGCCCACATACGGTATATCTGCTTTCTAAAATTCAGAATATTTTGTACATGCTTCAGAGTAAGTTTTTGAAAGACAACTATATAGTATGAAATAATGAATCCTGAAGTCCATCCATCCATCCATGAATTACAAGATTTGTTTGATGTAGTTATTTATTGTTTCTGCTTCTGTTTGAACATTGTCGCTGTAAAATAAATATACTAAGACAATTTCATTAGGAGCCAAGTGATTGTCCAGGGCACGAGCCGGGCACAGGGAGTGTGTTATTTACACTGGTTCTAAACCTCCCGCACTGACCACAAAGGATTCTGGTCACAAGTGATTGAGCGAGTAAAACCTCACTGAATATGGAAATGTTACAGTATATGGAAAGCCAAAGGAGAAATTCCAAACGCACCCTAAGGCCCCTTCCACACTAGCGTTGCATTTCACGTCAGGGTGCAATGCGTGAAAAACTGACGTTTTTGGCTGCGTTTTTGTTCCATTTTTCCTTGGAGTAATTAGCGTTTTTGCGTTTTTCACGCGCGTGTTGTTAGCGTTTTTTTCGCGTTTTCGGCGCATTTTTCACGCGCGAGTCAATGGGAGACTCGAGCATTTTTCAAAGGGACCATGCTTTGGGATTAAAATGTGTTATTTAATTGAAAAATAATGTCTTCTGATAAGTTGCAAACATCTGCGATCTATTCTTCACTGTTCCCCGTGTATATTATCTCCCGACAAGTTAGCAGATGTGAAGAACAGTGAAGAATAGAATAAAAACAGTGAACACAGGATCATTTAAGAGAAAAACACAGTGCAGAACACAGTGCAGAATAGATTACAGATGTTCGGCACATCTGCTTACTTGTCGAAGGCTAAATCACAAGCCGCAAGGTGCGGCCAAAATAGCAATGTGAAGAACAATATAATGTGTGTGACGAACAAATGGCGGATGTTTAAATACATTGCAATGTGGTTCTTCACACACTATATGTCTCTTCACATGCTATTTGTGGCGCACAACGTACGCGCGTATCTCCCGACAAGTAAGCAGATGTGCGAAACATCTGTAATACTATTCTGCAATGGTGTTTGCACGTGTTTTCTCTTAAATGATCCGTGTTCACTGGGTTGTCACTGTTTTTATTCTATTCTTCACTGTTCTTCTTGTGTTTTTTTAATTAAATGATCGTTCTCGAGCAGGGGAAAAAATCTGTATCATGTCACCTAGCAACCCTTACGTTTTAAAACGCATTGCACTCGCATGCACTTGTAATGATGCGAGTGCAATGTTCTTGATGCATCTCCATAGAATCTGAAGGCGGTGAAAAAACGCGCGGAACGGTGCGGCCCCAATTAGCATGTGAAGAACAATATTAGTGTGTGAAGAACAAATTGCAGATGTTTAAATACATCTGCAATGTGTTCTTCACACATATATATTGTTCTTCACATGCTATTTTGGGCGCACCGCTCCGCGCGTATCTCCCGACAAGTAAGCAGATGTGCCGAACATCTGTAATCTATTCTGCACTGTGTTCTGCACTGTGTTTTTCTCTTAAATGATCCTGTGTTCACTGTGTTCACTGTTTTTATTCTATTCTTCACTGTTCTTCATTGTGTTTTTTTAATTAAATGATCGTTCTCGAGCAGGGGAAATACTGTTATTCATGTCACCTAGCAACCCTTACGTTTAAAACGCATTGCACTCGCATTGCACTTGTAATGATTGCGAGTGCAATGCGTTCTTGATGCATCTCCATAGACTTGAATGGGGCGTGAAAAACGCGCGTGACTCGCAAAAGTAGAGCATGCTGCGATTTTGAAAAACAACGCTAATGAAGAAAGACCCATTGAATACAATGGGACAGAGTGCAATGCAAGTTCTGCGCGTCAAATGCAGGCGCAGAACTCGCGCATGAAAAACGCCAGTGTGGAAGGGGCTTAAGGCTACATTCACACGGACGTATGATTTCTCCAGTCCCATATTTACGGGCCCTATATACGTGCTGTTTTTCAGCACGTATGTAACCCGTATTTTATACGTCCCCCTAGACTTCTAGGGCATACGGAACTGAAATACGGGAGAAAATAGGGCATGCTCTATATTTTTATGCGGCTAGTATACGGTATGGTATGGAACGGAGTTAACAACGGCAATATAAATGGTCAGACGTATTTTCCATTGAAATGAATGTGGCCGTATGTAATCCCTAAAAAAACGGTATAGTACAGTACGAATACGGCCATTTTCATACGTCCGTGTGAATGTAGCATAACTCTGAGCAAAAATGTTTGTAAAGGCTGTGTTCACACTGGACAGCAAATCTATACTCACTGCATTCAAAATTAACTTTGCAATTGATCCAAATTTGAGGATCCAGTCAAAAGAATTTGCCAAATATTCCAAATATGCTCATAGTATGCTTGTCCACTACAGGCGGTCCCCTACTTAAAAACACCTGACTTACAGACGACCCCTAGTTACAAACGGATTTTAGCCCAAAGCTACAATGAACAGCTATTAAATGCGTCTGTAACAAATCTTTATTGTTAATCCTGGTTCTTATGACAACCCAACATTTTTAAAATCCAATTGTCACAGAGACTGAAATTTTTTTTGCTGGGGCTACAATTATAAAATATACAGTTCCGACTTACATACAAATTCAACTTAAGAACAAACCTACAGACCCTATCTTGTAGGTAACCCGGGGACTGCCTGTACTAGGTTTGCGCCCTAATACTAATAGATGTCCTCCTGATTTAACAACATCAAAGCAGTACACCTTGGATATACTATACACGCACCCAACAAATGCACAGTGAAGTGGAGGAAATGTGTACGCACCAGAAATAAGCCCACATCGTAAGGAAATGATGATGGTTTAGTACCCCAAATTCTCCTATTAAAATGTATTTTCTGTTTTCTACTGCACCTATGCAGACCTATCACAGATTGCAAGCTCTTGGGGACAGAGCCCTCATTACTATTGTTTCATATGACCATGTTATTACTTTGTAATATATTATTTTGTCTGTACATGCCTACGATTTGGAAAGTGCAGCAAAATATGATGGTGCTGTAGAAATAAAGATTTGTCTTAACGGTATTGTGTCTCCATGGTAACAGACAACAAACAGAGTCTGTGTAGTCTGATTCTCCAATTCCAGTCCCTTTTAACTGTCCACTACATCTTCCTACCTTAACAAATACATGGAGTATAATACAGGATCAGACTTGTTTATTGTCTGTTACAATGGATGACGCAATGCAAAACGCATTTTTCTAAATAGAAAGTGGATTCCACCCTGAAGGTCGTAGTTATGACCCTTTCTGTAACCATATTTCAAAAATGGAAAATATTAGAATTCTTTGCAGAACTTGAAGCATCCGTTTTGCACGTTTGTATCCAGACTTTGGCTAGGTGCACAAAGAGTAGTCTCAGCTGAGAGAATTTTGTAAGTAGGTCAGATATGTGATAGGATCTGTGGGATCCAAACATTGTGACAATGATCACTACGATCTTATATTCCCGGCCGTATTGTAACAATACTTGCTGCTCTCATGCCCAGCCTAAGTTGTTATTTATATACTGTATTCGTTTTTTTGCCAGTGGTGCCAGGGCGGAGGTTCAGAGTCTGGGTGTGTCCCATCATGCAGATAGTACATGTAATTCTTCAGTACTACTAACAGATCATCCTGTTTAAACCAATGGAGTTTTTTTCAATGTTATGTAAATCAAAAGCCCCCTAGGGGGGCTGCAATAATCAGCTGTAAAGTGTCTGTAATGAAGCTTTATTGATAATCTTAGGTCCCATTACAGCCAAAAATTTTGAAACTCCAATTGTCACTGGAGCAAAAACATTTTTTGTCTGGAGCTACAATGATAAAATATACAGTTTCGACTTACATACAAATTCAACTTAAGAACAAACCTATGAAACCTATCCTGCACATAACTGCCTGTATTACTATCGGATAGGGCAGAGGTGGACCTGTTCTATAACTCGCCTTAGGCAGCAGAGAGTTTAGGTTCGCCCCTGCATTTAACCCCTGGCACTAGGAAGTAGTTTCTGGGTGTAGCTCAGTCTTCTTCAGGTGCTGTACAGTAAGTCACTTTTTCCCTGGCTTGTCATTTGCAGAGAAGATAAACCGGATCCATCACACAAGTAGCGTAGATGGAAACCAGAATTTCAGCTCTGGCAGAATATTATTAACTCTTCTTATACAATCATTTATCCATCATATCGATAAGTACAAAAAGGGTATCACACCCTAAGGACAATAAGAGATAATAAAAGATAAAGGATGGGTTTATCTGCCCATGTGAAATGACCCTTCTACATAAACAATGTTTTTGTCCGTGTCCTTCCCGTTATTTCAGTGAATAGTACACAGACTAGGAACAATGGACCATGGAACTGTTGTTTTCAGTCCACAAATCCCAACGTGTGTGCCGGTAGCCATTATGTACAATTTAGAGCGGTGGTGGCGAACCTATGGCACGGGTGCCAGAGGTGGCACTCTGAGCCTTCTACATGGGCACCCTTGCCATCAACCCAGGGTACAGTTTGCCATACAGGACTCAAGGCCTCTTACAGTCCCAGGCAGCCCAGAACCCTAGAAGGAAGCTACAATGATAATCCAAACTTCTTCTCCTTCTTTCTACTGTATTGGTGTCCTCCAGGTGCCTATACAATTTAAACCTGTGAAAGAGCAGGGAGTAATAAGTTACTGCTTAAATTGTCGCATCGGCACTTTGGGAAAAATATGTGGGTTTTAGTTGTAGTTTGGGCACTCGGTGTCAAAAAAGGTTTGCCATCACTGATTTAGAGGATCAATAACAACTACAGCAGCTTATGGGGTTATGGTCATGTTAATGTTACATATTTCCCCATATAAAGAGGAGACCTACATAGGTTACAATAGATAATTGTCCATATCTGGCTTGAGAATATGCTTGTGCAACATCAGTACTGTAAAGGGGACACCACTGGAATGGGCACCATTAATAGTGCAGCATACAGTACTATTCGATCTGCAAAAAATATGGCACCCATTATAGTCAACGGGTGAATCAGGTCCAGTAATGTGGACAACTTATGACGATTTATTTTAAGTGCAGGTTCCCCTCAGGTATTTCTTCAGTCACTTGACAGGAACCCTATATTTAACCTGCGTCACAAGAATGTAAGAATTCAGAAAGAGGTAGAGGTGGTAATTACTAAGCGTAGTGACCATAGCACATGCCCAGTGACACCTACAGTGTCCCTATCTGTCCGTCGTCTGTCTGACACAATGGAAATAGCCTGAAGCCTCCTAGGTCCAAGGTAAGGGGTTATTGATGGTCTTACAAGCTTATCTTCTCCATAGCAATACAAAACAGACCTGTAAAAATGTCACACACCCAAAAACTTTCACAGATGTTACAGCCACCCAACGCACAATGTCACATTCCAGACTATTAAATATTCACATAAAAAATTCCGTCCGCCCAAACATCAAGGTTCATGGATCATGCACTATAGTAGCACATAAAAGAAGGCTTCTCAATCGTGGCTCGTAATCCTTGCGCTCACCGTTCACCTATAGTATTTTGTGTTGTTCGTGTATTGTCAGAGCATTAGCACAGCACAAACTGGAAGCCTTCTGAACCGCCAGACATTCTAGTAAGTCAAATCTATCAAGTTAACTCTTCCCGTTCTAATGACAATCCCTACACCATCTGCCCTATGTGAGCCAAAGTATTAGTGAGAATTAGACACAGCTTAGTTATCGCCACTGTCTGATGTGTGTAATTGGGCTCTGGGGTTATGTACACAAAATCAGTACTGCATTATGAAGACTTTTGTATCTTAGGATCTAGGTTAGGGGCAAATAACTACCTCTGTAGCAACCATAGTGGCTGCTATGGGGTCCCAGTTGTCAGGGGCCCTACAGCTCAGACTGAGCAGTACACAGCGGTGTCCATCCAGGCACTGTGACTGTAGTAATTTACTTATATTTGTTATTCATGGCCTCCTTCCTTGTAAAATTATGCTAATGAACATGAAGGGCTTCTGAAGGTGCAGAGAGAGGAGGACACAGTGTAACAGCCAATGAAGCTGCAGCACTAAGGGGCTCTTGTAGCACCCCCAGGAGCCCCTGAGGACCATTAGCATAATTTTAAAAGTAGAAAGAAGGAAGCCATGGATAACAAATATGATATTACCACAGCCACAGTGACTGGATCTATGAGTAACCTTCCCTGCTTTATCTGTGCTTGATTTTGATTTTCCTTAAGGTAGATATTAGAAGCAGCTTCAGTTATACGTTCCTGCTACTCTTAGGCTACATGCACATGATGTATGCCTGCAGTACCGTAGTACAGCTGGCATACATCAGCGCCGGGGAGAGGAGGAGGGGGAAAGCGCTGCTCACCCCCGCTCCTCTCCATAGGAATACACAGCGCACAGCGCCGTATTCCATAGAAAGATAGGACATGTCCTATCTTTCTACGTGCTACGGAACGGTACGCCTTCAAAGTTCGCCATTGTCTACTTTTCTGCGCTGTTCCCTGCGTTATCACCTGAATCCGGATATGAAGAGTGCATGTATCAAAAGAGTAACAAATTTTGGCACAAATCTACAAATATATGTGTGTGAAGAACAAATTGCAGATGTTTAAATACATCTGCAATGTGTTCTTCACACATATATATTGTTCTTCACATGCTATTTTGGGCGCACCGTTCCGCGCGTATCTCCCGACAAGTAAGCAGATGTGCCGAACATCTGTAATCTATTCTGCACTGTGTTCTGCACTGTGTTTTTCACTTAAATGATCCTGTGTTCACTGTGTTCACTGTTTTTATTCTATTCTTCACTGTTCTTCATTGTGTTTTTTTAATTAAATGATCGTTCGCGAGCAGGGGAAATACTGTTATTCTGGTCACCTAGCAACCCTTACGTTTAAAACGCATTGCACTTGCAATGATTGCGAGTGCAATGCGTTCTTGATGCATCTCCATAGACTTGAATGGGGCGTGAAAAACGTGATACAGGCGGTCCCCTTCTTAAGAACACTCGACTTACATACGACCCCTAGCTACGGACCTCTGGATATTGGTAATTTACTGTACTTTGGCCCTAGGCTACAATAAACAGCTGTAATAGTTATTAAAGGTGTATGTAATGAAGCTTTATTCTTAATCCTGATTCTTATGACAACCCAAAATTTGTAAAATCCAATTTTTTTTTTTTTTGCATAAAGATAACCAAACTTGTGCATATGTGAATGGTTTTCAGTAACCTGCAGAGATCCCTCATTTAGGCAAGTATATGCTGAAGAAACTTTATACCCCTCCGCCTAATGTCTGCAGCAGAGGATCTTTGGCAGGGGAACAGAAGGACACCTGCATGCTATGAAATATTAACAGAGCAGGGGCGTGGGGCACACGGTGCAGAGCAAGCGCTCAGGTGTAGTGTTACTCTGCCTTTGTAATCCTCACAGAATTGTCTTGAAGTCTGTGAATACTATTAACCATTTCAGATTGAGTTGCAGTCATGTCTATATAGAAGTTGGAGCTAATATAAAGCCTGATATTGGGTGTTCTTGACAGTACCTACCTACTACGATGTAGGAAAGTTATAGTATTGTCAGTGATGACCGTGCAGCGCTATTTTCCTATCATGAGACAGTCACTGAATTTGATTAAACTATTTTTGCATTGAAAATAATTCTGCCCTCATTTGAACCTTTGTGAAAGTTTTTCCTAGTTACATTTGCTCATAAGTGACCTTAAGGGGGATTGTGCCAACTGAGGAAGTTATCTGCTATCACTAGATAGGGGATAACAAGGTGATGAGTGAGGGTCTGACTGCTGGAACCCCCATCAATCACGAGAACAGCATTCTAGAGAACAGGGGTCTATCATGTGTCCCGTTGCTCCATTCATTTGTATAGGAGTGATGGAAATTATCTCTGACACTTACATTAACGGTGTATGGGAGCGCTGGAGATACCTGAAGGCTGCACTTGCCAATTGCTTGCATAGAATTTAATGTATTGGTATTGGACACATACTCGTCCTACCGCTCTATCAATTAGAGAGAACAAGACCCCAGTTCTCCAGATTGCTTGGGGGCCCCAGCAGTCAGACCCTCACTGATCATTTTGTAATCTCCTACGATTTAGGATAACTTCCTAAATTGGTACAAGCCCCCAAAATAAATTACCTGGCTCCTAAACGGTTTAAGCAATTGATGAGTGTTTTATAGATGTGGATCTATAGACATGTAGAAGTGTTTGGGGTTACTCCACTGTTCCCATCCATTTCCCTGTACTGTATTCATCTATGCTTTGTTGGGTGATGGGTTGGCATGGTGACTCTGCACTTACTAGTGACATTGCCTACTGGAGTTACTTGACCCCAGTTCAGGGGTTACAGGTTATACAAGAGTTTTACAATATACAGGTTCTCTCCCTGCATTCCACTGAAGTCCAGCTACCCTGTCTACTCCTCCCTGAGTTTAAATACATGCAAGTGGTTCAATTCTGCTACAGCACTTGCCCAACACTATTATACCAGGGGTAGAGACTTACTATACATGTCTTCACGTCTCTTCCAGTCTTCCAACCTTATTACACCAATAACCACAAATCTTCTTAATTTCTACTTAATCACAGTTTTGCTTCCTCTGTACATAGCCACAGCTCTGCCTTATCGTTGCACAGCCT
This sequence comes from Engystomops pustulosus, assembly GCA_019512145.1. Classification (NCBI taxonomy): domain Eukaryota; kingdom Metazoa; phylum Chordata; class Amphibia; order Anura; family Leptodactylidae; genus Engystomops; species Engystomops pustulosus. The sequence continues at coordinate 139,119,192 of CM033647.1, read as the reverse complement.
CTGCTCTGCTTCATCTCTGCATGACCACAGCTGTGCTTCATCAATGCATAAACTTAGGTCTCTTACATCAATGTACTTTCAAAGCTCCCCTACCCCTATATGTAGCAGGCTCAACTCAAAATTGTGACGTCCAAAGCAATGTTCTACTTGAAAATTTTGGGAGTTATCATCATGTAGATGTTACTGTAGCACATATCACCTACCTTATTAAAGTCTTTAATAATCTGGCGCATACTGTTTTATAAATCCGGGCCAGAAAGTGGGAATAAGTATATGATATTGGTGATAATTACAGCAATAGAGCTAATTGTTAACTATGTCAATAATTACTTTCATTGTGTCATTTATTGTATCAGTCATTTACTATCATTCATTACCCAGTGTATATATAATAGTAATTATCACCACGATAAATAGGATGATTACTGGACGGAAACGGAAGCGCTTATTTGTCATCACAAATTATTACAAATACTGGGTGCAAGTCGAAAATATTTTAGTCATAGCTGAAAAATGAAGATGACATGGTTTTGGAACATATATGATGCCACAAATCTTGACAAAGTAGGAGTTGACCTCAGTTGTGTATAATTTTGTGTCTATGGTGACCTAAACCTGAGTAATAGGGCTATGGCTGCTTAGCTCCCACTTATTGGAATTGGAGCTATCTATAGTAACCAAGCGCAGCAACTATCCATCTCTGTTCTCTGATAGTTTTAGAGGAACTGCTGATCACGGCCAAGTGTAGGACTCCACTATTCTGATATTAATAATTCTAATCCTGGATTATTGATATATTCAACCTGTGAATGTCCTTGATGTTCCTTTTTTGGCCAGGTTTCTCCTTAGATCCAAGATTTCTGCTAAAATTTGAAGCAGGAGGACAATTCCCCATTCATGTAAAAATATTTAAAGCTGAAGATCCCATTAAGTAATTAGTATGCATTTATTGACCAGATAATTTAAACAAAATCCTGCACCTGTTAATACAGTACATCAGTGTCTAGTGTCCAAAATGCTTACCTAGGGGCAAATGTTGCTCCTCACGCATGACGAGGCCCAGAGATCACCTCTTCAACCAGCAATGAGTACGGATGGTATTCACTAACATGATAATTGTAATTTGTAGCCATTAGTCATAGTTGCACAGTTTATACGGTTGAAAAAAGACACATGTCCATCAAATGCAACCAAGGAAGGGAAGGGATTGGATGAGGAAGGGATTTCGGGGAAACAATTCTATAAAACATAACCATCAATGTTATTTAGGATTGGCAGTTCTCAGTGAAAAATCAACCATTACGTTTAGGAATAGAACAATTATCGTATTTTTTGTTATATGCAGAAAGCCCATAGACTGACTCTTCTTCTTTTCTGGTCACAACAGTGGAGTCAATAAATTTAAGGGTTAGGATCAGTACAATTGGATTAACTCCCACAATGGCCTCATGTCTGTCCACCCCACCCATTCAATGTACAGTCAGCCTCTGGTATTGATTTACAGGTCCAGAAGAAGACAATCCCATGATGAAACACTGATGTCTTTTTAGTAAAGACTAATTTATAAAGGCCTATTAGTTTTTATTGGGAATATGTTCTTTGTATGCAGGTTTCCAATATGATTAAAAACATACAGACTTGTTCTATTTACATAACCTGTACTTGTATTGACCATTGCTTGACTATTGCTAACTACTCCAGCAGCACGGAGGCTTAGTGCTGAGCACTACAGCCTTGCAGCGCTGGGGTCCTGGGTTCAAGTCCCATCCAGATCAACATCTGCAGTTTCCACCTTTAGTTTTCTCCAAAACATACTGGCAGGTTGATTAGATTGTGAGCCCCATTGGGGATGGGGACTGATTTGGCAAGTTCTGTGTGCGCGATATAAATAAAGGAATTGTTATTATGTAATGTTTCTGCTTCTACATCTTCTATATTGACCACAGTTTCAAGGCATTAAAGACCAAAATTCACACTTGAATTCCATTGACCATATACAGTTATTGCCACCCTCTTATGCAGACCAGTTGCCCTGTGACTGATTGTTGGTTCCTCCAAAAATGACTAATATTGGAAGGTACAGTCCGTCCTTTGTTTGTGAAAAATCCTCAAATGTATAGGCAAAACAAAATGTTAAAGTTGCCTGAAGGTGGAAACTCTTCTTAAAGTCCATAAGATGCTCCAGTTTATTGCTGTAGCCTTCAGCTTTCGGTTATCCTTATTGCCTAATAGAAATCCAACCCCTACTGAATTTTCCCACTTCGGTCTTTGCTATGGATATGTGTGCCACTAAGAGCTAAACACAACGGTAGCAAGTCCCCCTGCTAATTCCTCACAAAATGGTAATAGATGCAAATTAAAATAAAAAAAGTAGAACGTTATTGTAGCCCTAAGAAGGGCTGTTGGGTTCTTTGAGAATCACTCCTGCCTAACAGTAAGCTAATAGAACACCCTAACGCTTTCCCTGACCAGCAGCAGCTCTCTCCCTAGCGGCATCCAGACACAGAATAATCCGAGCAGCGCGGCCAGCGGCTAGTCTATCCCAGGGTCACCTGATCTGGCCAGCCAACCACTGCTATCGACGTGTAAGGGTACCACGTCATGCTGGGTGGAGTGCAGAGTCTCCTGGCTTGTGATTGGCTCTGTTTCTGGCCGCCAAAAAGCAAAACGGCGGGAGCTGCCATTTTCTCGAGCGGGCGAAGTATTCGTCCGAGCAACGAGCAGTTTCGAGTACGCTAATGCTCGACCGAGCATCAAGCTCGGACGAGCATGTTCGCTCATCTCTAATCTAGACCCTTCTTGAAGCTCTCTGCTGTCTCTACTGTGACAAGCGCCTGAGGCAGGCTATTCCACAGATTCACAGTTCTCATCAACCATTACGTTTAGGAATAGAACACTTATCGTATTTTTTGTTATATGCAGAACGCCCATAGACTGACTCTTCTTGTTTTCTGGTCACAACTAATTTAAGGGTTAGGATCAGTACAATTGGATTAACTCCTACAATGGCCTCATGTCTGTCCACCCCACCGGGATTCATCTATGTACAGTCAATGGTAAATCAGCCTCTGGTATTGATTTACAGGTTCAGAAGAAGACAATCCCATGACGAAACACTGATGTCTTTTTCGTAAAGACTAATGTATAAAGGCCTATTTGTTTTTATTGGGAATATGTTCTTTGTATGCAGGTTTCCAATATGATTAAAAACATACAGACTTGTTCTATTTACATAACTTGTACATGTATTGAACATTGCTTGACTATTGCTAACTACTCCAGCAGCACGGTGGCTTAGTGGTGAGCACTACAGCCTTGCAGCGCTGGGGTCCTGGGGACTGATTTGGCAAGTTTTGTTTGCGCTATATAAATAAAGGAATTGCTATCATGTAACGCACTGCTTCTACATCTTCTATATTGACCACTTTTTCATGACATTGAAGACCAAAATTCACACTTGAATTCCATTGACCATATACAGTTATTGCCACCCTCTTATGCAGACCAGTTGCCCTGTGACTGATTGTTGGTTCCACCAAAAATGATTAATATTGGAAGGTACAGTCCATTGTTTGTAAAAATCCTCAAATGTATAGGCAAAACAACATGTTAAAGTTGCCTCTAGGTGGAAACTCTTCTTAAAGTCTATAAGATGCTCCAGTTTATTGCTGTAGCCTTCAGCTTTCGGTTATCCAGGTTTTATTGACTCATGTTCTGATATCTCAGCTGAGGTGTGAATATTTATTCTTCTTTACTAGCAGCATTATGCAAAGACGGAAATGATAAGTGTTACAAGTGTTGACTTAATGGAAAGATGCATTGAAGGTGCATTACTATACTCGGACTGTGGTTTTCTTTGTGACAGTTCCTTGTTGGGTGACGCTGGCTAAGATTTATGACACTTACATTGTATTATGAGTGACCTGCATAGAATGCGAAAGCTAGACACAAGATAAATAAGTGTCCACCTGATGGATTATCAAATATTCTTGATAAATAGATTGACAGAAGGTGAAAAAGTCTGGTTGAGCTCAGTATCAGTCTTTCCCATGCAACACTTACAAGGGTCAACGAAACTGAGATATGCCAAGCTGTGTGGTAGGGTGTATGCACGCAGCAGGAAAATTGGTGATAATCTAACAAATTCTAAGCTACATGGTCTACATGGAGATAAAATATGTAGAGATATAGGGCATTTTTCCTCAATTATCAACTATTGACAGTTACTGTTTACCCAAATCGTAACTATGAATCATTTATCATACAGAAGCCAGAGGAGCCTTTAGTCTCTCTTAGGCACTAGAGCTTATCCAACCCTTCTATAAAAATAAATAAAAGATTTCATATTTTGCTTTCTGGAACTGGATATGTATGTAATAGGGTAAAAGTTCCACAGGTAGGTCATAAGTGAAAGCCACCAGCACATCAGCATGGTGGTGGACCATACCATTCCCTGATGTTTAGGGGCATTTAGGACTAATCAGAATACTTAAATTAAAAGGAAGGCATATTCTTCTAACCTTGGTGTCCCATTATGGCAGTGCATTCCCATTGTCTTAACTTCCAGTTCCTACTGGACCGTAAGTAGAAAGGGTCCCATGACCACTATAGCCAACCACCGGTCTCAATGGTCACACAAGATATTAGAAGCAAATAAATTGGGATGCATACTGCTGAAATGGGGCATCAGGGGTAAGTATTTTTTAATACTAGGTCATTAGTGAAAGCCACCAGCATATCAGCATGGTGGTGGACCATACCATTCCCCTATTTATACCACCTAAACCATCACTGAGTTTTATTGATATCCATATAGCAGTCCAGACCAGTTGTGGCGAACTTATGGAACAGGTACCAGAGGTGGCACTCAGAACCATCTCTGTGGGTACCCAGGCCTTCACCCTACCACACAGTTTTCCAGACAAGTTTAGTGAACGAAGGCCTCCTCCTGCAGTCCTGGGTAGTCCAGGGTGTGCTGCGTTCAGCACTAATATAAATCAACACTTCCTGACCTTCCTGGGACCGTTGGAGGAGCACGGAGGTCTGGACAGAGCTGGATTATCATTGGAGCTCCTTCTACTTCATGATTCTTCCTAATCAAGGGAACCCTGGAGGGAAGCTACAATGATAAACAAATTTACCCTCCTTTTTTAAATGGAATTGATCTCCGCAGGACGTCAGTACGATTGAAAACTGTGGCAGAGCAGGGTGCAATACGTTGCTGATTAAAATGCTGTATCAGCACTTGGGTTTTTGGCTGTTAATTGGGCACATGGTCTCTAAAAGGTTCACCATTACTCATCTAGACCCTCATAAGCAAAGTAGATGCTTTCAAAAATGATGCTTTCTGTTTTACAGGAATTTCTTTTTTTATGGACTATATTGTCCATTTCTTACTCATCGATGGATTGGGTATGAATAGTGCAATGTAACTCTATGTGTATCCTTGTATAGATTGAAGACTTCCAGTTAAGTTAAACAAGTCTCCAAAATATAGAAAAACACATGAATAATTAATACACCCTAGAGTTTCCAAAGGTTAATTATTGAAGGGATAATATACGCTTTTTATAACAAAGTTTATTTTCTTTTCTTTTTTTAAAACAAAAGAACATATGTGATCCTCTACAAAGAAGTTGGTTTCTTTGTCTATTTTCATGGTAGGTTGAGCCAAGTTGAAACAGGCAGAATTGTCAGCCCTACAGGCCAATGTGTCATGGAAAAGGATCCAGCGTTTGTTTGATTTTATTGTGCAATCCAGTGTGGACACGTCCTCTGCAGCGATATGTAATCAGGCAATTTTGTCAGTCCTTAAAGGCGCCATTTTACAGCTTATGAAGTGTATCATCTACAAAATAAGTGAACTAACTTTTCAGCAAACTTTGCATAAATCGAAAGTGATTTATGGGCGGAATGAGTGGTTGCCCAGGGTCTCTGGCTCCTATGAGGGCCCTAGGCTGCCCAAACCCCCATATTAAAAAATGTCCCTCCTCCGTTATATAAGTCATTGGTGTTGCCGACATAACACATGACAAGCATACACAGCACAGCCTTTTACCCAGGGGCGTAACTAGGAGAGGCAGGGCCCGTAGCAGACTTCTAAATGGGGCCCCCTACCCCCTCAGAAAATATATATATTGGTATGCACTGTATGCATTTGTATGCATATATGCACTGACATATTTATACACTTACATAGATCTGTCAAAGTAGCTGCTGATCACATTGGGGAAGTACACGGGAGAAACTAGAGATAAAAGTCCCATCATTCTGCTGTCTAATCTCTCTCCCCCGATAAATCGTATCTAAGCTACCACTTTATGCTGTGCGCTGTGGAAGACGTGCACTGTTATATACATATTATGATGTGCACTGCAATGGTGCACATCCTCCATTCTTTAGTGTGTTAGGTCAGATGCCGGGGCCCCCTGACACGGCGGGCCTCATAGCAGTTGCTAAGGCTGCTACCGCTGTAGTTAGGCCCCTGCTTTTACCATTGGTCTCTGTTATTCTTCACCATAACGGAAGAAAATAATTGTGTTTGTGTGGGGGCTCAATCATTATGCAGCTCAGGGCTCATTGTAGCCCTAATCCATCCACCACTGTTGCTGTACAGCTGTGCTCTGTGATGTTCTAATATGTGTGAGTTACAGTTAGATGGGGAGCAGGATCTCCTGTCTTTTTGACAAATACAGATAGAAGCGGGGGGGGGGGGGTTTGAGACTGCTGAAAATCTTTGGTACAAGTTATGAAAAGTGCAAAAAAAGATTCACTTTGGACAGACATTTAAAGGTGGGATGCTGGGAGATACTATATAAAGAGGAAATCAAAATCCGACATGGATAAACCAGGGACACTTGCTCATAGATCCAGGCACCGTGACTGTGGTAATTGTCTTATATTTGTTATCTATGGCCTCCTTCCTCCTAAAATCAAGTTTTATAAGTGTGTTAATGAATCTGAAGGGCTCTGCTTTTACCAGAGCTCCTCCGTGCTGCATATTCACAGGCCGTTACCATGAGTATAACATGTCTCACCCTCCCTCTGCCTGTGTAATCTAGCAGCAGCAGAGAGTGCAGGCAGAGGGGAGATCTGCTCTGCTCATAGTAACAGCCTGTGATGCTACAGCATGGAGGGGCACTGGTAACACCCGCATAGCCCTTCATAATCATAAGCATAATTTAAATGATTGATTTTAGTAGGAAGAAGGCCATAGATAACAAAACAGTTTTTGGAGCTTGCACATGTTTTTATTATGTGCTTGTGCCAGAATTGTGTTGTGGTTGCCTTTTGTCCAACTCTTTAGAAACCTGTGCCCCTAAAGGGGTGTGTTGGTGTGTGTTGCTGGTTTGCGCCACATTTATCCATAGAAACCTACACAATTGTGTTGTAACAGCATGAAGCAAATTGCACCCAAGAAAAAATGGCGCAACTGTATGTACATCCTGATATCTGACCTGATTCATTGAGAGCATATAACACTATTCAAAATTTGGCACAAAGTGAAGCAAACTGTATGAAGGCAGATTGCACCAGTTTTCATATATCTAGGCCAATGTATTTGCAAACTTCAGGGGCAGATTAGGACTGCCATGGGCCCTGGGCTGTATGAATATTATACCCCCTACATCAGTGATGGCAAACCTTTTAGCCGCCGAGTGCCCAAACTACATCCAAAACCCACATATTTTTTGCAAAGTGCCGATGCGACAATGTAAACAGTAACTTATTACTCCCTGCTCTGTCACATGTTTAAATTGTATAGGCACCTGAGGACACCAATACAGTAGAAATAAGGAGAAAAAGCTTTGGTTATCATTGTAGCTTCCTTCCAGGGTCCTGGGCTGCCTGGGACTGCAAGAGGTCTTGAGTTCTGTCTGGTGAACCCTGCCCTGGGGTGATGGCGAGGCTGCCCATGGAGAGGGCTCTGAGTGCCACCTCTGGCACCCGTGCCAAAGGTTCGCCACCACTGCCCTACATGAATGGAATTCCCTTCCTACATATGCTACCAGAAGCTTCTTGGGGAATGAAGGATGTGTCCCTGCTGCCTGCTTTGTGGTTTCAGGACCTGCAAAAAGGTCCTAAAATGGCTCTTGTGTACATGTGTATTGTATGCAGGAACATTTGTGTGAGGATTTCATGGGTGGAGGCCCATCTCGGTATAAAATTTGGTGCCATGGGCTCCCTATAAGTCTTGGACCCCGGGCTACCGCCCAACCTGATAGTATTATGACATGAGTCCATGTCATCAGGAAACCATTCTATTGTCTCCTCCACACTCAATGTCTCCCCCACTAGATCCCCTGCTGTTAGCCCTCATCCACAGATCAGTCAAACCAGCTGTCAGTCATCAGGCTACAATTTGATCCTTACAAGTGCCCAGGTGAGAAAAGAGCTGAAAAGACTCAAAGTGGGCAAGTCTGCAGGACCAGATGGTATCAGTGCAAGATTAATCAAGACCTGTGGTGATCAGCTTTGTGGTATCATTGCACATATGTTCAACATGAGCCTGGAGTTGGGAAGGGTACCACAACTGTGGAAAACATCTTGTGTGGTACCAGTTCCAAAAACACTTCACCCATCGGATCTCAACAGCTACAGACCGGTGGCATTAACATCCCATTTGATGAAGGTCTTCGAGAGGTTGGTTCTCACACATCTCCGCCCTCTAGTGAGCTCATCTATGGACGCCCTACAGTTTGCTTATCGGCCAGGCATTGGTGTAGATGATGCCATCATCCACCTACTACATCGAACTCTTTCTCACTTGGAGAAACCTGGGAACACTGTGAGAATAATGTTCTTTGATTTCTCCAGTGCTTTCAATACCACACAGCCAGGGCTACTAAGGGACAAACAGGATCTGGCTGGAGTGGACCACCATCTCTCTAGTTGGATCCTAGACTACCTCACAAACCGACCTCAATATGTGAGAGCCCAGGATTGTGTGTCGGAAACTGTGATGAGTAGTACAGGTGCACTTTAAGGTACAGTTCTGGCTCCCTTCCTCTTCACATTGTACACAGCAGACTTCAGGTACAATTCATGTAGCTGCTACCTCCAGAAGTTCTCTGATGACTCTGCAATAGTAGGCCTCATTACAGGTGAGAACGACAGGGAGTACAAAGAACTGATCCGGAAATGTGTGGACTGGTGCCAGCGAAACCACCTTAGGATTAATGCTGGGAAGACCAAGGAGATGGTGGTGGACTTTCGTAAGCATAGTCCTCCTTCTCAACCGGTGGTTATTCATGGGACAGACATTGAGGCAGTGAAGTCCTATAAGTACTTGGGTGTCCTCCTCAACAATAAACTGGAGTGGGCAGAGAACATAAACGCACTTCACAGGAGGGGTCAGAGCCGGCTACACCTGCTGAGGAGGCTGAGGGCATTCGGAGTGCGGGGGGCTCTTCTTAAGACCTTCTTCAACTCTGTAGTGGCACCAGCCTTCTTCTTTGGCATAGTCTGTTGGGGAAGAAGCATCTCAGCGAGGGAGAGGAGCAGACTGGACAAACTGATTAGGAAAGCCAGTTCTGTCCTGGGGGGTCCTCTTGACACAGTGCAGGTGGTAGCTGAGAGGAGGACACTGTGTAAGTTGAAGTCTATTCTGGAGAATAGCTCCCATCCCTTGCATGAGACTGTGGTGGCATTGGGGAGCACATTCAGTGACCGACTGCTTCACCCCAAGTGTGAGAGGGAGCGTTATCGTAAGTCATTCCTCCCCGCTGCCATCAGGCTGTTCAACAAACAAGGCCCAAACAGAAGTAACCTGCGCCCCCCATCTAACCAGTCCCTGCAGGTCCCATCCACAGACTAAACATCAAACTGCCGATCATTGCTTGTCTCTTTTTTGTCTTTTTATCATGTAAACACGTAAACACTGTAAACACTGTTTCATGGGGTTGAGTTCAGGATTATTTGCTGCTAGTGAAGCCCTTTCACCCCATGGACATTGCTTGATGGGACAGAAAAGAATCTTCCCTAAACTCCTCCCACAAAATTTCGACAATTTCCATACTTCATCAAGGTCCAAAAACCATCCTTTCTATCATACTGTTTACTGTAATGTGCTTTCATCAGCATTAGTGTATACAGTAACCCAAGATGCTTTGAATGGTGATATCATCACTGATTGCTATATATTGAAGAGCTTCATCATTGCAGTACTGCCCCCTAGTGGTGTATGTACATTGCATGAGAGCTGTGGATGACTAATATTCCATCCTTGTAACTTATCATACAAAGGAGCAATCTCAGGGCAATTGAGACCAGATGACTAAGGGGACTAATGTCCCTTTCAGCTTAATGTTTCTCAGGGGTTTAACCTTCCATCAGAATTGTATACATGACTTGACTTAAAGTGCCAGAGGAACCTTAAATGGTTCTCCTCCCTAACAAGAGGAGAAGAGTATTCAGCTTTCTCTAAATATGAATATACATATAAAGTACCGTAAACTACTCCCAGGGGTCAAATCCCCAGTGATCAATAACTTATACTCCTTAGGCTATATTCACACTGCCATTGCCCGCCCGTACCGTACCGTAGCGGGCCACGGCAGTGTACGGGGAGAGGAGGAGGAGGTGAGCGCAGCTCACCCCCGCCCCTCTCCATAGCAACCTATGGCGCACGGCGCCGTATTAAGGGAAAAGATAGGACAGGTCCTAGCTATTTCCCGGGTACGGAACGGTACGGTGCCGCACGTGTGCGGCACCGTACCGCTCCCGTAGGGTGCCGTGCGCCCATAGAAGTGTATGGGGGACGTATATCGGCCGTATATACGGCGGCCGTATATACGTCCCCCATACGTTCGTGTGAATGTAGCCTTAAACTGTGAATGTTAATGCATTATCGATGTTATGATAATAGAAAAAATTATAATTGGGGTAAAAATATGAAATACATTCATAAGATGTTATGTGGTCAATCATTTCGTTAAGATGTAAAACTTCAGAAACTTCTTGATGTCATTAGATTATGAAATATTGGTTTATTAAAGGTTACAATGCAGATATAGTATATCATACAGATACCAAAATTATTTCAAAATATCAAAACATATCTACAGGACATCAAATTAAATGATGGAATAAGGCAAATTGGATTGTAATGGATCAGAGCCAGGATTAATCCATGCCAGTAATTTGTGGTGTCAACATTTTTTCAATGTTAGCTTATTACATAGTCAATATCACACATACAGACAGTCCCCAGGTTACATATAGGATAGGTTCTTTAAGTTTCTTCTGAAAGGGGGTTTCTTATCTAGGTATTAACATTAACTTTTAATCATCTGCCATATAGATACATTTCCTCAATCGGATGTTATTAACAAAAATGTGTGAGTATCATTTCACGTAAATGTCATCATGTTGTCAGTTAGAAACGAGACAGCTGTCCTTGGATATGACCACCCTCACACTCTTTGAGTAGTGGCTAGAATTTGTTGAATTTGTATGTAAGTCTGACCTGGTATACTTAGTAAATATAACTCCAGACAGTATTTTTTGGTCCCTATGACAATTGGATTTTAAATATATTGGGTTGACAAGGGAATAAGGATGAAATAAAGTAATAAAGTAGCCTTGAAGACACATTAGATTAGCAAATGTAGCAAAAGTTTAGCAAATTACCAGCATCCAGAAAGCAGAAAGGTCCGTTTGTAACTAGGGGTCATCTGTAAGTCGGGTGTGTTTTTAAGTAGAGGATTGCCTGTATATGACAATATATCGGTCAGATTTGTACTGCCCTCTGATCTCAATGTAATGCATCTTCCATAATATGACATCATTATGCATTGTACACAAAAATACATGATTTGAAAGGATTTAATTCACGAATAGAGCAAAAACCGCAGCAAAGTTTACCAATACATAACATAGGTGTGCCCCAGCACTACACCTAAGTGCAAGGAGACCATAAAGACATTCTCAGCATTCTGTAAACCCATAAACTATGTGAGATGAAGGTCAATGTTCTGTACAAATACTTATAAAATTGTTTAATTGCGTATATGGTCTTGGGGCCTTTACTGCACCAAGATGCATACTAAGATTTTCCTCATCATCTCCTATGGAGAGTATAAAATCAGAATTCCAGCATATTGTAGGCTTCTCTATAACACTTAGGACTATAACTAATGAGGAAGATTAATTAAAGGAAGTCTATCACCAGATTTGACCATATACGTGTTGGGTAGCACCCCCTTAAAGGGGTATTCCCATTTCGGCAAAATTAATTTTAATGTTTTTATGATAAAAAGTTATACAACTTCCCAATATACTTTCTGTATCAATTCCTTAGGGTTTTCTCAAATCTCTGCTTGCTGTCTAAGGAAATCTTCTTTGTTCACCACCGGTGCACAGAAATCTGACCATGGTCACACAGGTGCACGGCTCGTTCGTATCACAGAGAGTAATCAGAGCTGTGTGATATAACGAGCTGTGCACCTGTGTGACCACGGTCAGATATCTATCCATTGGAAATAGACAGAAGCTTTTTATAAAAGGACAGCAAGCAGAGATCTAGAAAACCGCAAGAAATTGATACAGAAAGTATGTTGGAAAATTGTGTAACTTTTGATAATACAAACAATAACATTAATTTCCTGTAATGGGAATACCCCTTTAAGATCTGTATAACTATACCTATTTGTATGGTTAGTATAAACAGGACTCAGAAAAATGCAATAATATTCCAGGATTGTAGCAGTACTTGGAGAATTCTGGTGCTCTGGGGTGTAGGTGGATAATCAGGTCTTTCACTGTCATCACTATCACTGTACAGGTGGTCCCCTACTTAAGAACACTCGACTTACATACGACCCCTAGTTACAAACGGACCTCTGGGTATTGGTAATTTATTGTACTTTAGTCCTAGGCTACAATGATCAGCTGTAACAGTTATCACAGGTGTCTGTAATGAAGCTTTATTGTTAATCCTGGTTCTTATGACAATCCAACATTTTTAAAATCCAATTGTCACAGAGACCAAAAAAGTTCTGTCTGGGATTACAATGATAAAATATACAGTTCCGACTTACATACAAATTCAACTTAACTGCCTGTATATAGGTGCGGTCATCAGGACTGTGTGTGGGCAGAGTAATCTTGGACTGTCTCTTGTTCGGCTTCTCTGATATCATACCCTACTCTTAGATAGGGCATCAGAAATCACCTGATTTACTTTATAATATACTTTATAATATAACTTAATAACTGGGTGTCTCATTAGTATCTTTCATACAACTGACTACAAGGAAACATGACAGGACACAAGAGCTGAGCATTCGTCATTTGTTTGTAAAGCTGCCAATCCCATAAAATTCTGGAAGCTTTCTTTATAAGGCAAATATAAAACCTATGAATAGAAAGTGGCTGTCCAGACAGAGCTCCTATTTATACTGAAAGTATATTCACCAAATTACCTTCAAGTGAACGCCTATGTTAGATTTACAAGGAATGAAAATGTCCAGTGTACAAAGACCTTTAGACTGTGGGTACTGTTCTGCAAGATACATGAGCAGGAGTGTGAGACAAGGATCCCCGCCATCAATCATAGACTTTTGGCATTTGTTTACTCTTTCCTCCTACTTTGGCCCATGAGATCAATACACGCTGCAAGTAATGGATTAGAATATGGCGGTAGCCCAAACCACCCACCAAATAGTCTACTGAGATGGGCCTTCACCCATAAAATCCTTTTACATTTGTTCTCGCTCTCAATAAACATGGACAAAAGAGCCATTTCAGGACCTTGAAGGTCCTCTAAAGGTTCTAAAACCGCAGAAGGGACACCCCCCCCCATCCCCTAAGAAGTTTGATTCTAGTACCATATGTAGGAAGTGATTCCAGACTTGTAGGGGCTATATTATTCGTACAGCCAGGGGCCTATGGCAGTCATAATCCGCCCCTGCACTCTGTGTAGTATGTACATCCGAAGTGACCACCCAAGGTTTATTTGACATAGATTTGTCAGCTCCTATTTTGACTGTAGTTTTGTCTGAATATTTTATGTTTAAGAAAAATCTGCGGTATAACTTACCAAAAGCTGCAGCGGTAAAAAACTCATATTCTTGTGCTGTTTTATATGGACATCAGAAACTATGATGCACTAAAACAGAATGTAGAACCCAAATATGTTAAGCAGAAAAAAGGTATCGTAAGGAAACACTTAAAGAGGTCGAACAACTAAGTTTCAAAGCTTCTTTATATGTGAAAGCTGATTAACAATTACAAAAAAATAAAATAAACCTACCTGACCCATCAGTCCCAGCACTGGCTGAGCGGTTTCTGCTGTTGTCAGGTTATATCATATTTGAGGGCAGATGACTGCTGCAGCCAATGATAGGGCATAATTTGAATGGTGGAGGTCCAGGCGCTGGGTCCCCCATCTATTCCACGAACAGACCCCCACCATGCTGGAGAAATGGGATTGCGTTCTTGCTAACTGAACGAAAAAGTCAGGGCGATCATGCGTCCTGGTGCTCCATTCAATACTATGGGAGCATTGTGAGCAGTGTCCCACTGGGGTTCCTTGGGCCCACCAGATAAATTGTGCTGGGGCCCACCCTCCATTAACTTCTAGAAAACAAACTCTAGAATCCTCCTCCAAATTGGGCTGTCTTCTGCTGTATCTCTGGGGTCCACTACTTTGTTAAAACCTGGGCCCACCGGAGGATCCCCTGGTACTCTGGTGGGCCAGTCCAACACTAATTGTGAATTGCCAAGCACAGGGACACATTCTCGACCAGCTGGGAATCTGGACCCCCCAATTGGACACTGTCAACAATTATACAATAAAATTTGGTACAACAACTATAAATTCTTCTTTATTATTTTTTCTTCTTCTTTTGTTTCTGATATATGAGGGCTTGTTTTTTTAATGGCTCCATTTTAAGGATACAAATAATTATTATTGACCTTTTTAAACGTAAACTTAAGCAGGGAATTCAAGATCAACTATTTTACCACTGACTTCTGCATTATAAATTTTCACAACAAAAAAAAACAAACCTCATTTTAAGTTTATTTTGTCATGAAGACCATAGTGATACTTTATAGTAGTTTTAAATGCTTTTGCACAAAAAAAATCATTTTTATATTGCCATATAACAATCTTTTCACTTTTCCCATCAATAAAGCTTCTTTCAATTGATGGAATTGATTTCAATCAATCAGTTACCGAAAAGTAATAATTCACATATTCCATTTCATTAATTCTTGATAGGACTGTAGAGATAGAGAAAATGTATATTATCTTATCTTTCTTTATGATTAGCCCTGTTAAAAAAAACAACTAAATCCTGTAACAAACTAAAGTAGAAGAGTTTTTCATAACCTTAAGGTATTATAGAACATGTTACATATTCTGCTCCTTAAACAGATGATTTTTATTACCTTGTTCTTGGAATGAGTCTTTTATCTTTTGATCTTTAGTATTCCAGCTCAGACGTCAGAGAAATATATATAAATACAGTTTATCTACTAGCTAGGTACAAAAGGTTGAGTAATGAAGGACTGCAGAGGTTGTTACCACTCATCTAAGCTAACACAAGCCATTATATGTCCTGAGATCCCAAAGCCAAGAATTGTGTTTTAACAGTAAATAGTTAAATCACATTTCACCATTTACATTAACATGATTTTTATCTATACAGGCAGTCCCCGGGTTACGTACAAGATAGGGTCCGGAGGTTTGTTCTTAAGTTGAATTTGTATGTAAGTCGAAACTGTATATTTTATAATTGAAGTTCTAGAGAAATTTTTTTCTTTTGTCCCGGTGACAATTGGAGTTTCAAAGTTTTTGCTGTAATTGGACCAAGGATTATCAATAAAGCTTCATTACAGACACCTTACAGCTGATCATTGCAGTCTGGGACTATAGTAATAGCATCCAGAGAGCTTCACCAGAGGTCACAGTGGGCAGAGGGGTCTGTCTGTAACTATGGGTTGTCTGTAAGTCGGGTGTCCTTAAGTAGGGGACCGCCTGTAGTGTTTTTGGAAAAAGCAGGTGAAAGTTTCTTCTACTATGTGCATTACCCTTTATCTGTGACATAACTTTCATATAATTTATGTGTTGTGGCATAACTGCTTTACACTTTAAGTACTATTCCTGTTACTATTACTATTCTTGATATCATTGTGATGTGTATTTTGCCTATACTTTGGGCATGAATAACCATTACCCACAGCATCAGTCTAATTTTGCACTTGAAAAAGTGGTAGTACAGCACAGTCGTGACATTAAGACTATTCACTTAGATCTTTTATACGAGGAACAATATGTGTGAAGAACACATTGCAGATGTATGGAAACATCTGCAATGTATTCTTCACGCATATTGTTCTTCACATACTAATGGGAAGAACACCGTTCGGCACGCGTGCCTTCGGATAAGTTAGCAGATGTACGGAAACATCTGCAATGTGTTCTTCACTGTGTTCACTGTGTTCTTTCAGTGAAAACATCTGCAAACATCTGCATTGTGTTCTTCTTTCAATGTGTTCTTTCAGTGAAAAATGCTCGAGTCTCCCATTGACTTCAATGGGGTTCATTATTCGAGACAAGCACTCGAGCATCGGGAAAAGTTCGTCTCGAATAATGAGCATTCGAGCATTTTAGTGCTCGCTCATATCTAATCATAATCCCTTTACTGTGACAGTGCTGTGCTTTATTCTTGTACTGTGACATCACTGTGTGTATTATCAATCTGTGACATCACTGTGTGTATTATCCCTATAGTGTGACATCACTGTGCATATTATATCTGTACTGTGACATCATTCATTGTATCATCCCTCTCTTGTGACATCACTCTGGCAGCCGGCTATGCTGGCTTATAATTCTTCCCCAGGCCCTGTGATTATTGAGGGCATTATTCATTTGCTCCTACCCCACTCATGCATTTGTGACATTACTTTAAGGGATCCCAGAGGGTGCGGTTGCATCACTTCCCAGAAGTCTCATAGTGCCCATAAGGTATCTTTTCCACATATAAGGAATTCACTACTATAAATTTGAACTTGAGGTCTTGGTCTGACTATCTGGACATGATTGAAGAAGATGATCCAGTCACATACATATGTTTAAGTGCATGTTGTCTTTTTTTCTCAGTAGCTCCTAAAATGTAAGCACTTCACAAACATAGTTAAAAAACAGCACAATAGCTAAAGCAAATAGACAGTAGAGCAAATATTTAAACTCAGGATAGCTCAGGATGACTCGCATAGTAATATCTAGTACATGGGAGACTATAACTGCTTGCATCACCACCATAGTTACCTGTACTATTCATCTGTGGCTTCCAAAAATAAAGGAGCGATCTCACAACAGCTCACCATAAAGCATAACTAATTCTTTGAAGCAGTAAACTGTAATACAAAGTAATGACTCTCTATAAAGAAATGAGTCATTAAACACTTTATCAGGTTCTTTTATTTTTCAGCTGTCAATGGATACAGCATAGAAAATTGATTTACACAAACTTCTTATAACTGTAAACCTACCATCAAAATCAAGCTTATAAACAAGGGCTTGATTTGTATGATTGTGTGGCTGTCAATCACCGTATAAGCAGGACTCCCACTCTCTCTTCTAGGAGTCCTGTGAGAATTAACTCCTGCTCCAAACTATACTATAAACCTATATATCAAAGAGTTCAGATTTACTTCCTCTATCACTCGGGATTTCCCGATAGCGTAGCATGTATCATAGATTTAGATTAAAGGGGTTGAATTAAGTTTTATTGTTATCCCCTATCAACATTATAAAGCATAACAATTGGTTGGGTGCCGATCACAATAATTTGAAAATTCAATGTCATACATAGTCTATCTGAGTGATAAATATAGCCAATGAGGGCAGCACGGAGGCTGAGTGGGTAGCACTTCTGCCTTGCAGCGCTGGAGTCATGGGTTCGAATCCCACCCAGGTCAACATCTGCAAACAGTTTGTATGTTCTCTCTGTGTTTACGTGGGTTTCCTCCGGGTACTCCGGTTTCCTCCCATACTCCAAAAACATACTGTTAGGTTGATTAGATTGTGAGTCCCGTGGGGACAGGGACTGATTTGGGAAGCTTTGTGCAGCGCTGTGTAATCTGTGTGCGCTATATAAATAAAAAATTATTATTATTATTAAGGGACATAATCTGCAATATCAGGTGCCCTCATAGTATTGAATGGAGAAGCAGGACTTGTGCTCCCCGTGCCGCTCCATCAATTATTGTGAAAGGGACCCCGTTCACATGGTCAGTGGATACAGGATAAAAATGTTGGTACAACCCATTTAAAGCCACCTACCACCAGGATGAAGGACTGTATGCAAATGAGCCTGAGGGGCTCCAGGCTCCATAGGTTTTAATAGAGCCTGGAGCCCCTCATGCTCATTTGCATACAGTCTTTCGTCCTGGTGGTTGACGTCCTTTAGATGTTCTCATGGATAATATTAGTAGGACACAATAAAATCAACGAGACATAAATAATAATTAAAAAAACAAAAACAAACAAAAGAGCATTCATTACACGATCATGTCCAAACTAATAGTATTGTTCCGTGATATTGGAACAGCTGGCCCTTCAGGAGATTAATATTTGCATCATGCAGGTAGAGCTGGCATAGTAACCAGTACATGAAGTCTGGGTCATATCTATGGTTTCCTCTGTGGCAGTGTGATGATTATGCAGCAGTTTAGTCTGTGTGTACAGTTCTTTATGATAGAACAGAATATACAATGCACAGACAGGACTGATGTGAGTGATATAGCAGGGTCCAGCACTATGGAATATGTTGTAAACTATTGGAAGCAGCACTGATTGCAAATAATAATATTTATTAATATCTATTTCTATATGAACCAATAGAACCCTTTTTTGTGTGTGCAGGTAAATTAATAAACACAGATAGCCCCCAGGTTACATACAAGACAGGTTCCATAGATTTGTTCTTAAGTTGAATTTGTATGTAAGTCGAAGCTGTATATTTTATCATTGTTGATCCAGACAAAAAAAACTAGACTATGGGTCGTCTGTAAGTCAAAGTGAAATTAAAGGGGTTTTACCAGCTTTGGAATTTATTCCCTATCTACAGGATACAGAAAACCAAGCTGATCTGTGAGGGTCTGACAGCTGAGACCACCACCAATTACCAGAACAGGACTCCTAGAGATGCGGAGAATGGGAGTCCTGTTCTCGCTAATGGGTGGAGTGGCACAAATGGGTAAAATTCCATCCAATATGCTCTCTCCGTGTTTGCGTGTGCTTCCTCCGGGTCCTCTGGTTTCCTCCCACACTCCAAAACATACTGGTAGGTTGATTAGATTGTGAGCCCCATTGGGGACAGGGACTGATTTGGCAAGCTCTGTGCAGCGCTGCATAATGTGTGCACTATATAAATAAAGGAATTATTATTAACATTAATACTATGGGAGATGTCAGTAATTGCTGTGTAAAGTGCTTCTCTATCTCCGCAGTGGTCTTGCTGCTCCACCCTTTAGTGAAAAAAAAGATTGCTGGGGTATAAGTTACTAGGAGTTGAAAATCTGACACGTGTAATGTGTCAGAGGCTGTAGTTCTTTTCCTGGCCTCTACACAGTTTATGGAGCTGTATAACTACACTTCTAGTATCAGTGTATCAGTTGGCAGTAACAGGATTCAGACAATCCGAAGGATAGGTCATTAACCCCTTAGGTTGATATCTGCTGACAGGTTCCCTTTAAAGCAAATCTACCATCAAAATCCATCATGATGGACCAAGGAAACTTACTCATAGAACCAGGCATTGTGATTGTGGTAATCTTCTTTTGTTTGTTATCCATGCTCTCCTTCCTTCTAAAATCAAATATTACAACTATGCTCATGAGTCTGAAGGGCTCTGGGTGTGTTACTAAAACCATAAGTGCTGTAGCTTTACAGGCTTTTACAATGAGCAGAGCAGGTCTTCACCTGAACTTCCTGCTGCTGCTAGATTACACAGGCAGAGGGAGGAGGGAAAGAGCAGGGGGTTGGGCGAGACATGTTCTGCTCATTGTAACAGTTTGTGAAACTGCAGTACAGAGGAGCTCTGGTAACGCCTCCAGACTCCCTTGGGCTCATTAGCATACCTTTAAAGCTAGCTTTACAAGGAAGGAGGACATGGATAACAAATATAAGCAGATTACCATAGTCACGGTGCCTGGATCTATGAGTAAGTGTCCCTGGTTTATCAGGATGGATTTTGCTGGTAGATTTCTTTTAATATAGCTACACATCATTGATTGCACAACCATTATAATTAAGACTCTATAAATAAAAGCAAATAAATCATAAATTGACCGTGCACCCATAAAAATGGAAACTTATCACATCTCTGTCAGCGGATAACAAGAAGGGAACACGCTGCAATAGATAATCATCTTTTTACTACACGGTAGTATGGGCCAGGTCGGAACTTTGAACCCTGAAAATGTTGCAGACCCATAACTACCGGGTTTTGAGAGCACTGACAGTCTATCAAAGTTTAACAGGAATTCTTGATCAAGCACACTCCCTTTTCCCTCTGTAATACATTTAGTCCTATCCCATATATAATACTGTCCTGTTCTATGTTATTATTTATTATAGTCTCACATCATGTACGAAAAATCCAATTTACTTTATAGAGAATGTAATGCTGCATTACTCCTCTGCTGGTGCTGCAGGAAAACTGGACATTTCCTGCCAGGTTCTACCAGGTCACATAATCTACTTCCCCACAACCAATACATTGTGTATTACATTTCTGCAAGCATTCTATTGATAGGGGTGGTTTTACATATACAGATAACTACTTAGGGTCCTAGAGATCAGGGGTCACACATAGTGATGGGATAAAGCAAATTCTCCCCAACTCATTAAGACTACCTATTCCCATATTCTCTGTGCTTTGTTAAACTGTATTAACAACCAAAGGATGCCAAAAAAATTTAAAGCTATGGCAGGTCAGAAACTAATAGAAAATTACTATTTTCAGCAGAGCTATGTTGTAGGCAGACACGAAGACATCATTTTTCTTCAATTCCCAGAAATACCAAATCATTCCTGCCTGTACACTGTCATATGAATTTAGAGGTGAAGCAGGAAGCTGTCAGTTCCCTGTCCCACCATTCTGCCATACCACAGCATTTTTATTCACAGTAATATATGGGTAAAAGTGAGGCATGCATTATCATAGGGCATTATAAATGGGAGCATTATAAGTCGCTGTGGCTTTGTCCAAGAGTGGCCAACATTTGGGATTATTAAAAGTGGACAGATAACAAGTTAGGGGAATTATAAGTGGAGGGGAGTTGGGTAGACCATAGGTAGGGGGAAACCTTCAGCAAGGAGTCATTATACAATGGGAAGCCAATGGGGGGAGGGACTATTATTTATTGGGGGTCCCGATAAACACCAGAGCCATTACACAGGAGGGGGGGACAACTTATCATAAGCACCACCCCCTTGCCTAAGCCCTTTGCCTTAATTGTTTTCTAATTAAAAATGTAATAAATCTTTAGGAATGTCTGCTCCTTTTTGGACGTTTGCATTTTTGTGTTTTACTCCCCTCCTGCCAAGATTGTGACACTGGCAGCACTGTTAGGTACCACCTCTGCAACAGTTAACCTTTAAAGTGCCGAGAAGCTGCCGGTACCAATCAGGGCAGTTAATCAGGGACACCTTGGCCTAGCGCATTAACCTTAGCCTGTGTCTTTTCTTGGTGCAGGTTGTAGGGTGATACTACACTACAAAGGGTATAATGTAGAATTTATTCTGGGGCACAATCATGCACCACATATACTATGAGGCTAGAGACTCTTTCCGCACCGGGTGGAGGGGCATCACAATCTGGTGCACGATGCACCGGCTATAGAACAATTCCTTCCCCAGTGTTGATGTTTATCTACTTTTCTCTTTAATCATCAGTCCTTTAGGTTAACTGTCCCTTTAAGAGGTGGGGGACAATGATCGCTTTTAGTAGGTTGAACATGAAGATCCAGTCAGCAGTGAACACAATTATTTCCCTCTATGTAAATGTCCTTGTATAAATAGTTTAATAACCCTTTTAACGCATTGTGATGGTAAGTTTCTTAGTCTATTGTGTAGGTGGGAACCTGTATTTCGGTCACAACTTCCTTGTGTAAAGTTTTGGATTACAAATAGTCAGCAGAGAACTGCGCTGACCCGAGCTCCATGCACTACATGTCACCTTGATGTCAGGTTTGTTCCTTTACCGAAATAAGTTTAATATTTTACACCGGTGTTCGGCTTGTATTATTGTGTTATATTATAGTAATAGGTGCGGGACGGGGCAGGTACAAGCATGGGGCATTATAAGAGGGGCATTGGGGCAAAGTTACTAAACACAACAGGGAGCTCTAATAAAAATTCCTGGATACGATATGATTGTGTTTTAGAGATCTCCTTAACAGATTTCAGATATTTTTCCAAGTTCTTGATGCCGGATACCATAAATGTAGAAATTATCAGGATGATTGGTTATTTTTAGTTATCTAACATGTTATCTAAATTTCGGAATGTCTATACACAATCTATCCAGAGCGGTGTTGTCGGGTTGTAACCTTCTCCGGTTTTCCGGATGGTATGCAAAGAATGTAAACAGCGACCTTCATCTTTATATAAGAAACACTCAAACGCTCAAAGGTGAGAACAAGTTAATCCCACAAACCGAAAACACCCTAACAAGTGGGCACGCCTGGATGGGCAAGGTCTATAGCGTCCAGACAGATTTTCTCTAACTTTTCTTTAGATTTTCCCGTTCCTGGCTGGCTAACACTTGAGTTCTTGCCATCCACAGTGCAGGAGGTGCGTTTAATTTATCAAGAGGCATAAGCCTCTTAAAGGGGTGAAGAAAAAAAAGAAAGTGTATTAAAACTCCAGAACTGCAGCGATGCTTGCTGGAAGTGTTGGGGGGTGGGGGGAAATAATCGGGAAGTGACGTCCTATAACCCCTTGAACTTTTGGCCAACCTATCAATGCCTAAGACTAGATATAGGAAGTAAAACTGGAACAGAGTCCAAGGGGCTTTGATATAATTTCAGAAATATCACTTTAAAGTGAACTTGTTACCAAGAATGTCATTTTTAGCTGATGAGTTTTCAATAGCCTATGCTATACTGATTTTAAAAAAAGCCTTTGTCAACATTCTGTCATTTCTATACTTTATAAAGTTTTATTTCACATAACTTTTTCTCCTGGAAGCCAAAAGCTCAGTAAACCACGCCCCTTCATGGCTGACTCCACCCCTGATATATAATATTTAATAGGGAGCTGTTAGGAGCCGGATCTTTTCAGTGAGTGAAGCCTAATGAGCCAGCTCACTGAAAAGAGCAGAACTTCCCATCACTACTCCACACTCATCCAGCTCCCTCCCCACTTCCTGTCATCTGCATTGAGCAGACAGGGGAGACCTGGATGAGTGTGGAGGAGTGGAGAATGAGGCATAGGCACTGAGGCTGTTGCAACTGCACACCTTTCCCCACGGACTTACCACATGGGGATGGCAGGGAGTCAGGCAATGCGAAATAAAGTTTTATAAGGTACTGAAAAGATTTAGAATGCTGACATAAGCATTTTTAAAATCAGCATTGCATAGGCTACTGGAACCTGTCACCAGCCAAAAATTGCATTCCTAATGACAGGATCGCTTTAAGGGTAGATGCACATGAATAGTATGCAGAATATCAGCTGCAACTTACAGTAACTGCATGAACATGAACAGAATCATGTGCGCAACATGGGCTTACTCACCCTGTCTTTCTATAGGAAATGATCGGCCATGCAGCAAATCCTCAGCAAAGAGGAAGAAATATATAGTATGTGTGTGTAGTAGAGAGAGAATTGGAAGAGCGCTGGGGCTATGAATTGTAATAAAGTCTGGGGAACATTGTCATTAAATACACAATGGGGGAGATGTATCAATGAGTTATACATTAGACCGCTGCAGAGTATAACTAGACAGTCATCTGATGCACCAGATTTATCACTGTGTCTGATGCTGGATGATAAATCTGGACTGTTGAGACATACTTTGGCGCAATGTCCGGCATGTTGGATTCTTTGAATAACCAGATCTGTGTTTTCTTGCAGCTGATGCAGCGATGAGTCAGTCAGGATCTAGTGGGAGCAAGCATGGATCCTCCAAGTAAGACCCTACGTGTTATGTTTTCATTTTAAGTACTTTTACTCAATAATATAAATGAGGAGATGCACCAACATATGTTCTATTCACTTGGCCACACCACCTGGAGACGGAGCATGGACAACTTCTGGGCTATAGTCTAAGGAAATGAATAATAAAATATATAAATACTACTAACTAAACATCTTACTTTTTAACAAACTTTGCAGAAACCAGTATTCTGGTATATGTACATGATTTGTAACCCTATTTTTGGCCATTATGTGACCTTTCTCTAGCAGCACAGCTGCCATGCTCACCCACCTCTCCATAGAGCTTCAATGTAAGGTAGTGTACAACTGCATTCAGGGGTTATGCCCTGGAATTATTTGCAACAGAAAAAGCTGCTTACGACCCTATCAGTTTTTCCACCAAAAATAACATAAGCTTGATGAAAGATTCCCTTCTGTGGTGGAACTCTAGGGCTACATTCACACGATGTATGCCCGCCATACCGTAGTACGGCGGGCATACATCGGCGCTGGGAAGAGGAGGAGGGGATGAGCACCGCTCACCCCCTTCCCTCTCCATAGTGATATATGGCCACGGCGCCGTATTACGGGAGAAAGGCAGGACATGTAAAAAAAAATAATAGATTTTTGGTGAGTGAAAAATGGAAATGAAAAAAAAAAAAAAGTGCCAGGTCTTTAAAGGGTTAATGTATACAATCATGCATGTATGCACATACATAGGCAAACATACATGCAGACACATGAGCATACAGACACATGCAGGCACACACATGTAGATACATGCACACATTGGGGGTCATTTACTAAAGGCCCGAATTGCGTTTTCCCATCGGGTTACCCGAATATTACAGTTTTGCGCCGATTTTCCCTGAATTGCCCCGGGTTTTTGGCGCACGCGACGGAAATCGGGAGGCGTGGCTGTCAGAAACCCCAATGGACAGCCATTGGGGTTAACGCTGTATTTTTTTTTAAAAAAGTGTCGCTTGACACGCGCTTACCTGCACCCAGCAACAGATCGTGAACTCCAGTGAACTCCGACGGACTTCAGCGCAAAAGCGACACCTGGTGGACATCGGGCGCACTACCTTAGTGAATCGCCGGAAGACCCGAATCCTCCACAGAGAACGCGCTGTTGGATCGCAACAGGACCGGGTAAGTAAATCTGCCCCAATGACACATTCACACACACATACATTCAGACACAGACATTTCTCACATATATTTACCAGATATAGTGGCACACACAAAGCACTGCCACCGTATACACTGTACAGTGTAGCTTCCTCTTCCTGTGTTGATGGAGCATGGCATACTCTCCTGCTGTGCTCTGACCCTCCTCTCCTCTCACTGACCCGACTGCTTCACAAGTAAAAGAGAGGAGATGGAAGGAGGCTGTAAAACAGCTGCTGTGCCGGTGACCCCACTACTCTGGCGCTCCACCTGGTGCTTAGGATGGCCCGGATGGGCTCTCCTACAGTTCAGTGGTCTGGAGCCACATCCCTTCTGCGTTACCCCTCTACATTGGAACCCTAAGTATAACAGAAGAGTAAAAACCAGATGAGAAAGAAGGTGTGAGAGTGATAGGGGCCAAAGTGGCTGATAAATGGCACATTGCTCTCATAAGAAGCTGTAAATTACAAAAAAAATGTTGTATTCATGTATGCAAAGTATGTTGAAAAGTTAGTGACTAGTTAAATCATATTAAAATTCACGAGTAAAAATTGAGGATGTTACACACTCAGGGTTTTTTATAGGGACACTTTTCCAAGACAAAAATAGAAAAAACACTGCATTCCCAAAACTGTACAAGTTCAATTGGAGTTTAGTGAACATCTGTTTCCACAGCAAATGAATAGTAGACTGTGTCATAAATCAATAAATCAGTTGAGAAGTAAATTGCATTTGATGCTATGGCCTCGTTCATATAGACTGGTAAAAATAGAACATATAGCGCTGTTGGTTCATATATTTATGATATATACAGTACCTCTGTCAGAGGCCAATATTGAGGCATATATGTCATATGCTATTATAGGACTTGACAGATAAAAACGATTCATGTAATTATGCTCCGCTTCAGATGTGGTTGTTAGGTCTGTGAATCATGTACCGTGCAGTGTCCTCTTTCACGGCCCGTCCATAGCATGGAAGATGGGACCCCTTGCATCATAGTGACATATGAAGCAAGGAGTCCCTGCTTCCCCGCAAGACAGCAGCGCCAAACTATAATTATAATCTGATGTGGGTTTTGAGGATGCTGTACAACACTATACTGTATATTGTCGCTACAGCTAAAATGTATTATCAGTAAATGTGTTATTGCTTTTGCTTTCAGTGGAGGACCAAGCAAAATGAGCGCGAAAGATCTGTTTGGTAAGTTCAATTCTGTTTATATGTAAGATGTTGGGTTATATAATGGCACACTCTTGTATTATACAAGCAGTTGTATGATCAACCCCTTCAGTGAGACATAAGAAATTAAAAGAAAGCTAAATAATATGAAAAAAAGTGTAAAATAAAAGAAGTTTAAAAAAAACATAAAAAGCTAAAACTTTCACTCTTTTACACATAAGGAGAACAAATGTGAAAATTATTCTCTTTGTTTATTCCACAACTCTAAAAATACAGAACAAAATGTGATCAAAAACTCATATGCACCCTAAATATATAAACAAAACCTTCTTGCGGCTCCATTGGTGAAATAAAGATAATGGGGCTGATTTACTTACCTGGTCCCGTCGCGATCCCGCGGTGCGTTGTCCGACGAGGATTCGGGTCCGGCGTGATTCACTAAGATCGTGCGTCCGAGTTCCTGCATCTGTCGCTTCTGCGCTGAGATCCGTCGGAGTTCACCTGCTTCTTCCTGGTGCATGTGAGTGCTTGATCTTGCGACACACTTCCTTTTTTAAATTCTGCGGTTTGTCCAAATCCGTCAGGTTGTCCGACAGCCCTTTACACGATTTCTGTCACATGCAAGCCGGCGCCGATGACCCAGAATCCCCGGGCAATTCGGCACAAATCGGAAATATTCGGGAAACCCGACGAAAGTGCAGCGTCCGGACCCTTAGTAAATGAGCCTCAATACGTTTGTAATGCCGCCGACATCCAAAGTGCAGCCAGCAGAAAAAGTAAGGGAAGACTCGCCCAGTTGTCTTTACCTACTTTCCGCCCCTTCACTAGATGGTAGGCAACAACTGTGCGAATTTCCCTTCCTGTGCCAAATTGACATACAAAGATAAAAACAGAACAAAACACAAGAGAAAGGTCATAGAAATATGGGTCAAAACAGAGGACTATGTACAACAGGAAAAGAGTAAAAGAGAAGGTTAGGACTTGAGCAGAGAACAGAAAAAACTAAATTAAGCAATAAAGCTACCGAGCTCCAGAAAATACTTATAGAAAGCACTCTAAAGAGGACAGATGCACTTCTTATAGGATGTCACAGCCCTGGTCCAGGCATAATTGGACCTAATATCTAATCCAAACAGAAAAGAGACCAGAAGGGAAGCAACGTGACTGGACAAAGCATCTAGCTAACACAGCTAGCTTAATCATCTGCAGCTTAGAACAAAATCATCAAGAGACAGAAGGATGTGGGGAAATTAAGTTAAGAGAGCCTGCGGTGAAACAGGGCAGTGTTCAGACTAGTGCAAGACAGAATGCAGCATAATTACAAAATCAAAGTCTACAGCACATCATATGTGAAGGCTTTGTAGGCACTAATTTTTGCTGGATGAGGGGTTTGCTAGCTCATACAATACTCCATTGTGAAATGCTGCCTCTGACGGGTATAATAGGTGTAATTGGGACTGTCTCATTTTGATACAAGGGGTAGGGATCACCACCAATATCGTGGTACCCATATGCCCCCAGAAGGTACAGCAGTCATATTCGGCTCTAGTCGATAGGTCAGTGATGGGTCACCGCTTTTAGCACCTATACAGTTGAAACAAAGAGGAAAAATTCAGATTATGATTGTAGATTTCTTCCAGGGTCCCATGAACAGGTAGAATTGCGGGCCCAGAGCCGGAGCTCCAATAATAACACAGCCTTGTCTGCGCCTCCTTGCTTCTCCTGTAGTCCTAGGCAGCTAAGGATGTATAGCCTTAAAATAGCACTGATCACAGCACATCCTGGGTGGTTAGGGACATCAGGAGGAGTCCTGTCTGGAAATTCTGTACTGGGGTCATGGCCTGGGTGCCCATAGAGAGTGCTCCGAGTGCCACCTCTGGCACCCATGCAATAGGTTCACCACCACCGCAATATGTCAATAGCTGCTATTGTTCTACTACATCTTGCTTTGAGAAAGGAATTAATTCTGTAAAAAAAAAAGGTATGTATCACCTGTGATGGGAGATCCGCTGAACAAAATAAACTCCTCCCCTTCATAGCCCGATCTATTTTCTGCACGCTCTATTTTGTCCATTCTGGTCTAATCAAGCAAGACCCGGCGGCCATAAAGATGTGGAAAACAACCATAAAACATCATAATGTGAAAGGTATTGCAGAAATGTCTAGTTGAAGACTGTCAGAAACCTAAGAGGGTGTATCCAATAATCTGGGGTTAAACTACACCAAGGTGTGTTCAGGCGTGATCGGGATGGTGCATCCTGTAAGGAATCTAGTTGAACGTCCAGCCGTCCCAGCTATAAGTGCGTCTTACAATACAGCAGCCATAGCCAGATCTTGCCTGTAGATCTGCGGGATAAATGAATCATTTTCAAAATGCGCCATGGGGATACCCACCTATCTTTGGTACGTCCAAATGAACAAATGATATGATATGATCATTCTTTATGACGTACTATATATACCTTTATAATACTGAAGATTGTATGTTTTTTTAACTTTACAGAACAGAGGAAAAAATATTCCAACTCAAATGTCATCATGCACGAAACATCTCAGTACAATGTCGAGGTAAGTGTCTGCTGGCAAATAAGGATAAGGATTATGATGGACATTTTGGAGTGAGGACTCAACATGAGTAATAGTTTGCTGTAAGCTTATGCTGATTCTGTGCCAGGGTTGGAGAGGTAAGGAGGTAGGATCACTTTGTTACATAGCAGGAGTTACCATGCATAGGTGCTTTAGATTGTGTACAAAGTTGTTGTCTATATTTATACTTATATATTTAATATTGTATCAGTATATGCATGAGGGTTGAAGTAAGGAGGATAAGGAGGTAGGACTAGGCTGTTAGGTAGCTGAAATTATCAATACGCATGTATAGGTGCTTTAGTTGTGTGCTTTAGTTGTTGTCTATATTTATGCTTGATATAAATATATTTGATACTTTATCAATATATGTGTCAGGGTTCAGGGTAAGGAGGTAGGACCAGGCTGTTACGTAGCTGGAATTATCAATATGTATGTATAGGTGCTTTAGTTGGTGCACACATTTGTTGTCTATAGTTATACTTAATATATACTTGATATAAATATATTTGATACTGTATCAGTATATGTGCCAGGATTCAGGGTAAGGAGGCAGGAGCAGGCAGAACCTATGCATAGGTTCTTTAGTTGGTCCACAAAATTATCTTTGTTTATACTTGTATATTTAATATTGTAACAGTATATGTGCTAGGGTTCAGGGTAAAGAGGTAGGACATAGTTTGATACATAGTTGGTTGCTGTGTACATGGTTGCTGTGTAAATTTATACTTTTACCTTTCATATTGTATCAGTATATTCTGTGTTATATAATGGATACAATGCATGATTCAGTTTATTCTACAACTGCAGCATAAGGATAATTGTTAATATTATTGATCATTATTCATATTCTTATGTATATGCTCCAATCTTTTCCCAGTTTTATGATTTTGCATGACTTGTTTAGATATAAATTTCATATAGAATCAACCATCTTTATTTATATATGCAGTCATAGAAAAAGATAAATAGATAGATGGTTGGAGATAGATAGATAGTTAGTTCAGAGCAGCACAAACCTGGGTGGGTGCAAAAAGCCGTAAACCCCTTGGCTGGGGTCCCAATGTATAAATCCAGTGCTTGACAAAAGTGTGTGCCCACACCAAACGTTGCACTGATAGAATAAAAGACTCACCCTCTGCCCACTTACTTTGGAGTGCTGCCAACTTACTGGATTTATAGATAGATATGGGATAGATAGATTGATTGATAGATAGATATGGGATAGTTAGATAGATAGATAGATAGATAGATAGATAGATAGATAGATAGATTACTATCTCACTCCAAATCCCAGTACAGTGACATGAATGTGCACTTTTAGAAAAAAGTGATAATATCAGATAGATCATTTGTTCTTCTATTTGTTCCTGCTTGTTACACATAGATAAATGATACTGTAGAACACAAGTGCGAGATTATATAATCAGTTGCCCATAAATGTGGTCAAATGTATCGGTTAATATATCGAAGGTTTTCATATAATCCAAATTCACCTCTGGAGAGGAGGGTTCTAATTAATAGAGTGTATAATGTGACATGCAGGTAGCATGCAGGTGACATATAAGCAGCTCAGCACAGCAGGGTGTGTTATCCATATACTAGTGTCAGAGAAAAGCACATTCAGCTCAAAGGTTGATTTGTGCAATGCAAAGCCACTCCTTCACATAGCAATGGACTGTCCAAAGGTGCTGAGTAGACATGACCTTTGTTAGGGGAGCGAGTAGGAAGGAAAGTTCACAGATATGTTGGCAGAGGACCCTTCCTACAGAGCTCTGCTTATCAAGAGTCAATAGAGGAGCATTTCCTAACAACCTGGGTCACCTACCTCTCCTGCAATAAATCCTACACCACCAGTTCATTACCGTTAACCAATAAACCACCAATGTCCCTTCTCCTCGACCTCTTATTTCATTGTGCATATAGGCCGAGGGTAATAATGCACATTTCCATGTTTGCACAACTGTCCTGTGTATCCCGGAGTCATGTAGCTAAGTAACCGTACTACTTAAGTCACAATAATTTAATATATAACATTTAGATAATTTGTCGTGGCTTTATGACATTATGGCAAGGGTTAAATGGCGAATTTGGCCAGGACATCTGTTACACATAA